>JAVFBZ010216814.1:0-12727 GCA_032466195.1 Katharina tunicata
ATCTAAGAAAGAAACAAAGAAACAAAATAAATATATACAAAGACCGTACTGTGGTTTGGGAGATGTAGGGATTTATTACTGGCTTGTACGTTTAGCAGTCAAGACAATACATTGTCAAACACAACAATAATAAGTGTAAACAGTAGTAAAATAAAAACCACTCTTAATCTTATCCGTTGTCAGATGGAACAAACCACATCTGTGCAACTGGGTCGTGATGGGTGGAAAACTCAAATTTCCGCTTTATCAACAAAACATATATCTTTGCCTAGTACAGTATACATGTAGGTAAAAATCGAATTTTTTTTCTTGAGGCTGTCCGAGACATGCATTATGAAACGAGTCTATATATAAAATGCGTTTATATATCTACTTCTGAAAAACTCATGGGAAAGAGTATAAATAATAGATAGGCAATGTGTTTCCTGCATTGGAATTTATGTACGTACCCCTATAAGGGAGTTCTCGTGTAATTGACGTATTTATGACATCTCTATACTATTATCCGTCTCCGTCTTATTAAACTTTCAAACCATTTCTAGCAGTTACATGGCTGATCAATATATCTGTACAGGGCCAATGTAACACACGAAAACAAGTATAGATACCATTTCCAATCCGTCGAGATAGGTTTTTAGAAAATACATATTGGACATTAACGCAGGTTATCAGCCCATACAGGAACAAAGCCATACAACAAAACAATAAATCAATAAATATTAATTATTAATACCAAATTCTGTTGTTATTTGCTTTGTAAAACATTTGTTATAAAAACAACTAAATTATTCTGATTTGTTTGTTTGACTCGTACTTAGAGGTCTACTGCATAAGGATTGTTTCACTTATATGTTTTGGTGGTCAAAGGCACATATATGCACTAAGTTAATATTAGAAGTTATCAACAAATTCTGATTTCCTTGATTTTAAGGAGAAATCCAGCCATAGTTTTAATTCAAAGAAAGGAGAGACGGCCATTGTTGCGGATATGTATCAAGAAAGCATTTGATCCCGCTGCGGTGAATGACATTTTGAATCTTGTAAGGGCTAATAACAGGTAAATATTCTGGAAATATATTTTTTTTATATATTTTTCTTTTTTTAACTTTCGCTTAACCTACCATCCTGGGGCGGAATAAGTGGAAAGCACCCATGTTTCACTTCTTGAGAAAAATGTCAATAACTCTTTGATTCTGTACTAAAGCAAAATCCCCCATTTTGGGTGCGCTTTTGACTTTAATGAAGAGTAAAACCTAAAGAAGTCTGAAGCGAACCACCAGCCAGTCACTTTAACACATTGGTGTCAATGCGTGAGAGCGAACTCTCAGTTAATAAAGTAATATACATGCTTAATGATTGTACCAGCTAGAGGACAGGATACGACTGCCCACAGAAGAAACGCAGCTAATTTCAGTCAGGCATTTGCATCGACGTAAGAGTCAACACAGAAACGTCATATAAACCACGCAAGGCCTTAAAGATAATCTGGTAAATTTTTCTAACAGGCCTTAAAAAAATTTATATTTATTATGGGGTAAGCTACCGGTATACTCAACATATATAACCGCGGTGACAAATGGTATGAGATAATGAGAATGATTCTCATATGATGCATGCAAATAACTAATAAACATGTATAATATGTGAGACAGTGACGATACTTATCGAAGGCTTAAGTTAGTGTCTTACAATTGTAACCAAAATAAATATTTAATTAGCATAGGTCCGTCAGTAAAATGTGTTAAAGGCGACCTCCAAAGGATACGATCGTCGCTGTATTATTCTCCCCATATTTGCAAATACCAGTAAAATTGGATAGAAAATATTTGTTCGATTAATTAGGTATATATTTATTTCGTACCGCACGTCATGTTGTGTCATTCACGTGAAGGCGTAGGGCCTATACCAGCCGATTGGATGAAGAAAACCTTTATTGACGCAATTTGCATCAAACACAGATAACATAGGACTAGCTGATGCAAAACACGACTCCACAACAAATCAACTCCCTGAAGTAGCTTATGGTGGGTGTATCAAGGCCCAGGAATCCTAACCAACCAATCTCTGGATATTCAATAATAAAATAGAGCGACCCGACTAATCCAAATAAATACGCAAAAAGTCCTACCGGCATCGATAAACATACAACAAATTTAACAAATGAAGTTTATACATCAATCAACAATAGGCTTACTTTGATAACGCCGCAAAAGTATTATAGGGCCTACCTAATATGTGTGAATTTATTGGAATGGACACTGACAAATATACGTTACCAGAAGAAAAAGAACGTACGAATTCCCAGATTGTTTCTTCTTCTTTTCTGTTCACCATGCTAGTAGTCATATAAGACAAGAAGGCATTCAAATAAACGAGAAAGGAATATCCTGGGTTAAGCATGCCACAGACCGTTTTGTTTAATTCCGCCAGGCATTCCTCTGCGCTAAGACTACCCATTCAATGATGGCATTGCGGCCCTGCTAGTATGTCACGTGACTTAAGCGATGTGCGGACTGTCAGTGGCGTATCAATGGATGCGTCAAGCAGGACTTAGCGGCTCTATACCTCTGCCAAATTAAAAGACACTCTATCAACCCGTGGGCAATGTGATGACAAACTATTAGCAAAATGCCGAACCCATAAAATGCAGGATTTGTTTTCTCCGGAAATTCTGTTGCAGTGGAATCATACGCGATACAATTTATGATTGGAGGAAGAGAAAATAACTGAAGCATACTGTCGTGGATTTTCTCAAAGCAGCTTCGATTTCTATTCTTTGCAGTAAAGGTAGGCCTCGGTTAATGGTTTTACTGTAAGGTAGCGGTTGAAATTTAGCTGCCTGCGTACAGGCTAGTGTGGTTACGGTAGAAACCCTCAGAATACAATCTGATAGTCTGACAGCTGCGTATTAGCTATACAGTGTTTTTACGGTGAGACGGCTGTCAGAAATGCTGGGCGCTCACCTCGGCTGGAAGGCGCAGTCAGGGAGATGATAGCAGCCCTGTCCTGCACTGATCGGAATATCAGGAGAGAATTGTTTGCTTTAATGTGCTGTACGGATTTCTATAGTTCCGTTCATATTATGAAGTGGTGTCGGATGTGTTGTGTGATTATGTCAGCGGTGCAGCCATGAAACGGGAATAAATCATGGCTGAGGAATCTAGTGGACAAAACGACAGTCCGAATTCCGCCTTATCTGTTCGTGGCAAATCGGCTGGAAATGGCGAGGATCTATCAAATGTTAGCACAACAGTGAGCTTTAAAGGGCAGAATAATGGTGAAGATAGCTCCTCTGGTGGTAAAGATGCGAATAAAAGCCCCGAAAGGACCCAAGATGATGGCGACGACGACGAGGATTTATTTTTCCCTGGATTTGTACCCAAGTCTTTCATGTTTCTACAGCAGACGAACCCAGTGCGCTTCTGGTGCCTCAAGTTGATTACATGGCCATATCCTTTTTCACTTCATTGATTTATATATCTGTTCACGTATATACAGGTATAGTATATTTTTTCATTATCCATCTAGAATATCTCTTCATCTAAACCTTGGTCACGAAAACATGATGTTATGTCAATTGCAATGTTAAAAACAAATGATTCTTTCAACCTGAAATAGTGAAAAAAAAAATTGTGCGTTTTCATACTCGACGACAGAATATTCATACGATATACAATTCCAAATATATTAAATGCAGTGCTCTTAATTACTTTCCTGTGTGTTAAAATTGCTGTCTCAGTCTGGTTTATTATTTTGTGCAGTCATTTAGAGCATTCTCGTTCCAAACCACCTATCTTCCATAACTTTCGTCTCTGCGATTAACGACTATGGTGTAATGACTGACCACATAGTGGAGGTAACAGCAAAGAAAATAAAGAAATACAATTGAACTATTTAGCATATCAAACTACAAAACGACCAATGCAACAAGAGAGGCAAGGTCAAGGGTCAGTAGCCTCGCTTAGGCGTTCAAACATACATTCAAAATGCCCAGTCAATAAATACATAAAAGTTCCTTCACCGAGGTGAATCAATGGACAGTTTTATGATATATGTACACATTATATGTAAGACTGTTAATCAGTGTTCGTTATTATATTATTATTATATAATAATAGCTTAACACTCATTGCACATTTTGTATAGCATGATGCTAAGGTACAATCTATATAACTAGTTTATCAGAATCAGCTATACAATAACAAAATGCACAGATTTAACAATACATAGCTTTTAAACCAACAAACAGTAAGCTTATCTTTTATTACACATTTCAGCCAGGTCAGATCTAGATTTAAATCAGCCAATGTCCTGGCTTGTAGCAAGCTTTTCAAGTATTATATCTAATAGGGAGTTAAATAACTGAGAGTATGATGTTGAACACCAAAAGGCAGAAAAAAAATATGATATACATCAACTAATATCCATAATTATCATAATGCCATTATGAACAATACCTGTCTTACCCCATGTGCAATATAGATATTGATATTGTGGGTAAGTGGGCATGTGTTACTATTTACAGGAGAATCGATTGCCACAGGATGGATGGACTTTTTTCTCTCAATCCAATGGCATGAGCCACATGCTGTATGAGTGCATGAGGCAGGCAGCCAATGAAAATTCAATATTGACAGAATGCATTATTTGCAGTAGAAAAAATAAATAGTAGAGAAAAAAGTGAGATGTGTATGAAAATAGTGGAAAATTGTGAATTTAATACTGTACATCAATCTGTGTCAATAGACTCAATGTTGTGCTTATTATGATGGCCATTCCATGCTGTAACCCTTCAAAATATTTGTGGTCAAATCAGTTTCTCAGTTTTTAACACTTGGACTAGGTTTAAGAAAAATCTCCATGTTTCATGTATTCATGTTTCCCTTAAAATGTTTGTGTTATATAATTGGCTTTGTTCAATAATGCTGACATAAATGGTAGCTAATGTTATGCAGGTGCAGTTTAGTGCTAACCAAGTAGAACATGCTTTCACCAGAGCTCAGCCAACATGGTAACAGCTCATAACACTCAAACAAGGGGAAAAAATATTTGTCAGAAACAAGAAGGAAGAGCTTTGGGGGGAAAAGCTTATGTTGTTAGTTTGTGACTTCCTGAATGAAAGGCTCACATCTCTGGCATAGTTTGTTTTTTTTTTCTACATTTTTTTGTTTTTACTTTTGCTCTGGTATGGTTCATGTTGAACTTCCTCTCACTGCACCCATAGTTAAACCCCAGCCCACTCTCTCTTTGGCTCGCCTGACCTGTTCGCCATGGCATTTTGCGGATTTCTGCTTCATTCACTAAGGATGAAGTCAGCTGGTGCGTTGTCTGTTTACTAAGGAGATCAGTGAACTAGAAACATGTATTTATATGTTTCTCTCTACTATGTGATCCCAACTCAAAGACCTTTCTGTACTGGTGCTGCTGTGTCTTTAACATTTGGTTAATTATTTTAACAGGAACGTGTTTTAATAGTTTTTCTTTGGTCCAAGATAACAATGAGTTATACACATATTTCTTTGATTTTTTGTAAATTACTAGGACGTAAGAAGGCAAGAGAATTTGTAGGACTTTACTTCATTTAATGTCTTGTATTTTTGTATTTATCACCTGCTAGAGACTATTTGTATCGTTTCACATTGGACACAGCCCACTCAAAGTATTTCAGAACAACAGAAAGAAAAAAAGTATGCTGCAATTGCAAGAAGTCCACAAAATGGTTTTTAAAAAACCCCAAGATAGCATATCTGCGTCAGTGTTATCATACTGTTATACTATGTAAGTTCATTTTGACTGACAAGCTAATTTAGCATAACAAAAGTGAGTAGGCCTTCTTGAATCTAAATACTGTTGCGTAAAGTCTTGGAAGCATTTATTGGAAATATATCCGTCGAGAAAAATAGCGTAATTCAGCTATGTGCGTTGGGAGAAAAATCCAGGTGTAGCATGTACATGTACCTGTGCAGTGCTCGACAGAAGCAACAGCGCTAGGACTCATAAATATTATGGCTGCTTGATGAAGCCTGTACACTGACATGAAGCAACATTAGTCTGTCAGAGCCATATGTGTGTGATGTCATGGAGAGAGTTTGGTTGCCATGTGTATAAGGCAGTTAATACCCTTGACTCATTCATTATCTCAGCAGTGGTTAGCTCTATTAATTTATGATAGTTATTTCACAAAGCTGAGAACAGCTGCTTGGTAACTATGCAACACAACCACAAAATCATTACTTTGTCACTTTGATTTGTCACCATAGATTTTTACTCTATTACCCATGCTTCATTAAATATTAGTACAGCTTATTTATTATCATTTCTGAACTGTGGGTCCTTATAACAATAGCTGAGAGACATATATGATTAATGTAGGCCTTGTGTAGTGAATTGTTTGATAACATATTAATATATATAGTAAATTTGTTGGACCATTTAAAAACTTATCAGTTCTAAATCTAAATATTACATTTGACCATATATATTTTTATAAAGAGTAATCACACTGGCACAGGGATATCTACTAATTAAAGCCGATAAATAATCTCATGTTCTAGATAAATTATCAGAGACAAGTTTCTAGATAGACCTGAATCTCGAGTTGTTCTGGATAACCTGTAGGCGCATCTCGAGAAAAGGCAATACATGTAACATGTATATTGTGAAGATAAATATGTGGCGAATATGTGACCATACATGTATATAGGTTTTAATTAGTCGATATCCCTGTGCCAATGTGATTCTTCTTGACTAAAATATATATGATGTTCTGTAGTAAGCTGTTCGAAATTTCAAGCACTCTTTTTTTTCTGCGCTCGTTTTACATGTTGGTTGAAACAAACAGATGGGTCAGAACTGTGATACATGTAATTGAATTGAACTCTGTGATAATACAAATTATTGCTTGATTATTTCAGTGCTCTTCTAGCTAAACTTGCCGTGGATGTCATTGGTTGTTTCCGTTGCCCATGGGTATATCGTCATATGAGTGATATAAACATAACCATGGCATCATACTCCAGTATTTCATGTACACGTACACCTGTCATTAGCATGGCTTAGACCTTTAGTACACAAATAACATTGGACATGTTTGAGAGCTCTTTGATGGTGGCTTAATTGAAATCTGTTGTAGTGTGTTAATTATACTACTTGATAGCCTGTAAATGAGTAGAGCAGACCACCGTTGTACACAGACTCTTACAATGTTTAATAATGTGGCTTTATTTCTGAGAATCCTAAATTACCTCTACAGATTAAAGTTTTGTTGTCTATTTTTGTGCATATTTCTTCAGAAAGGAAAACCACATGTATATTTTATATTGACTTTTTAAATGGAAAGCAAAATGTTGATTTCATTGAATTAAAAACATCTTTAAATTATAGGGTATTTTATACATTTGATAAATTTATTCACTATAATATATTGACAAAATGACAACTGACAGGTTTATTTTACGCAGCTTGTAACATATGCTTTGTAGTACATCAAGATGGTTGGCAACTTAAAACCTCCTTAAATAATATAAAAAAATTCTATACACTATTAACATTTTTACGGCGAAAATTATACCAGTATTTTTTTTTCCATCACAATTGTGGTTTCCTGATCCTTTGTAAAAAGCTCTGATAAATGTTTTTCAATTTTACCCTAATTTATCATTGAATATTAATTTAACAGTAAATGCTGTGTGAACCTCAAATGACTCAACCATCGAAGGCTCTGTTGGACATTGAAATGGTTTGCCCTTGTCCTTTAAAACACTCTTCTCATAACATATAAAGTGCTATACGCTTTTTAAATATTTTCTTTGTGCTGTTTCCAGTCAGACACACGTTGTCATCAATCATATTCACGTCTGCTTTTATATATGTTAAAAGCTTCAAGTGCTTGTAAGTCTTTTTTTCCGTAGTAAATTATGGGGAAACTCTGAGTAGATATATTGCAATTCTTGAAAATAAGGATACATGGTTGAGACAATTTCTTGCAAATTGAAAGCTATTAGCTTTTTAGGGTCAAAACTGTTCAATAAATTTATTGCAAAAGGCAGAAGATGAGTGCTAGTAGAATGATGCCTTGTTCATCATGATCTTGGAAAATAAACCAATGGATGACTAGTATGGATATCGAAAAGATTGGATGTTTTAACTGATCCTGCAGGTCCATTTAACATGCTCGTAAATCTCTGAAAAATTGGACAGAATTGAGGAGTCGATCTCTGGAATTGAGGAGTCGCTGTCTGGCTCCTTTTGTTCCTCAGAGGGCTGGGTCCTTTTCATTGGATCCAGTTTTATAGGTTTAAACCCAACCGTATGCACAAAAGAGAAGGTTTTAGTGGCTGGAGAGATCTTGTTTTTTTTTCTTCTCTGACTTTTCCACTGAACTCCGACAATCCAAATTCACCATATAAGTGAAATACCATTAAGTATAATATTAAAAAAATGAACAAAAAAATATACATTCTGTTATATTCTGTAAACTGAATAGCAGGCCTATAAAACAGCATAGATAGTTTATATACATGTAGATAGTTTATGAAATTTGTGACATTCATTTGCAGGCCTGTAATTTTTTAACCATATTGTGTTATCAGCCATGATTGTGTTTTATTGAAATAAAGTAATTGAACCATGTGGTTCATATTTTCTATCACATTGTGATGTACATGTACATGTGCTAATTGTCAGACACATTTCCATCACTGTAACATTGTAGGGCAGTACCTACATCAAACATTGCAATAAACAGAAGTTGTCATCCATACTACTAGTATCATGTTCTATTGTCAAGCCTAGTCAACAAATGCTTTAAAAGTTTGCTGCAGTGTTTTTGTTTTTCATTGTTATTAGTTCCCTTCAAAATGGGCCTTCATGAAGATCACAATATAATATGGTTTTGCTTGTTTTTCCAGTTGTAAATTTAACTGTAAACAAAACAAAGGTCATGAACTTCCCAGAGATAATATGTGCATTGTAGTCTCATGAGATAGTGGAGAAACTGTAATTAACGTAATATTTGTTCAGCAGTGTTAACAGAAAATCAATCGCATACCTACAAATAGATTGAAGGTTCTTGGTATAAATTGTTTAAACACAGGCACTTTTGGTTTATAATATGCTGAAATTACATTTATCAACAAGTGATTATGATTTATGACCAACCCTGTTTAACTAATAGTAAGTTTTCTTTACCACTGCAACATTTGCTATCAAAACTTTTTAGTTTGTGGCAGGAATGCTTTCAATTAGTGTCACATTTACAGATGCTATGCATAAATATTTAATGCTTTCCAAGAATGCTTTTTGCTTGAATGTAATATTTTTTGCTATCTTATGTGTGGCAGTACTAGCTCGATCTGTTTTATTTGGCACTGGACGTTTCATAGGTTGCACCTTAATGTGAAATCAGCTTTGTGGGCTTACTTATCATCAATCATTCATTGTAACCTATTGTGGTCTGGCGGAAAAATTAACACATGCAAACTACAGATTTGATCAAATCTCTTATAAATTTAATAAAGGATGCATTAGTGTTGTCTGGGTATCTGTAATTATTTAGCCTTATCTAGATGATATAGCAGACACTGTTTCCAGCAAAGGCTGTAATAACTTTGGATTCTCCTAGGAATTTCTTAACAAAAGTGGAATCTCTTTGGACTATGGGCTCTTCTAGCGAAGTTATTGTAGGGTATTTATTTATTTATGTTGGTAATTAGTGAAATCGGTTCTTTCTTCTCTCTATACATGGACAGGCTCCGTGCGTATGGCATTTGATATGAAGGTGATTGGGACTGTATTGATTTTTGTAGTGCTTGTCTGCTTAAAGAATGGTCCATTGGTGTTAGCAGACAGAGCTCAGCCATCTTACATACAGCCAGCTCCAAGAGCCTGACGATTGGAAGATACATGAACCTCTGAAATATAGATGACAGGTTGCAGGTGGGGGACTGCGTCACTGGTCCTCTCAGCGCGCCTCATTTGTCCTGGCCAGACTGATGGCCTAAAGCTCTGACAACCACTCATCACTGCTACAACAAGAGCTAATGTGTGTTCACCACTTATACACAATCCCTGTAGCGGCCAGGCGCAAGACAAAAAAATCTCACTTAGCAAAAATCTAGGCACCATTTACGTCATTCTCATGTATTAAACTTAAATGTTGTTTTAGCTATTTTACCTCCATTCTCTTTGGGGTGATTTCCTCCCTCACTGTTTGACTTAGAAAATTGACAATTACTAAAGCTGGTAATCCAGTCTTAATTTGTGTTGACATTAACTTGAACATGTTCTGTATTGGTAAGACTGGCTTGTTTGGATGATTCTTCATAAAAAAATCTATGACACCACCAATCATAAATACACATCAGTGATCAGGAATAAAATATGCGAAATATTTTTCTTTGGTTTTTTACCTTTATTAATTTTTACTCACTAAACTGCTATTGGTAGGGTTTCTTGTACTTTTACTCAAACTTTGAATATCCAGATCTGGTATATTGATTATGGAATAAATATTCCGGGAAGAGTAATGTGTGGTTGGGCACGACCCTTCTTTTTCCTTGTGCTGTCTGAGCTACAGGGCATCAGGAGGCCAATTTGTTGTGGTTTCCTGTTTTTGTCCTGTAAATTTGCTGTGGTGTCTTCTGTGTTTCCAGCCTTGGGGCTGGCAGACCGTCATATGAGTGATATAACTATAAGTATAGTGTAAAACCCCAATGAATCTAGCAAACAAACAAATGTTATCAACATAAAAGTCTGGATTCATATGGAGTATGGGTTATATATAAGGATTTTTAGTGACATTTTTGTCTTTTTGTTTTTGTCACAAGATAAGATGCGATCAACAAGCTGATCCTCCAAACTTTTGCTTTTTACAGTTTTCTTAGTAAATTTAAACAAAATCCAATATCAACCTCTCCTATGGATGCTATCTCTATTCACAGTATAAGCCAGAAACTAGAAACAGGGTGTCTCATTTGATATTTTCGCTATCTTTACCATGATAATGTTAAATTTGATTAAAATAGGGTGTCTCAAATGGCATCTACGGTGTCTTAAAGATGGTGTCTCTGACTATTAACACTATGTATTCTATTATTGATTTGAAATGATGCATTTGATGATTATATTCTTTTACTGAAGTACCTGAAGCTCCGTTGGTTGTACATTGAACTGCTTAGCACCCTTTATTGTACCTCATACTTAAGTCGTAGGTTGAGACAGCTTGTCCAGCTTACAGACAATTATTGAAATGTTACCAGCATGATTAACACTGACCGTGCAGGACTATATAAATAGTACTGAAAAGGGAAAGTCTGACTGAGGGTAACCAAGAGTCCATGTATTACGATGAATACCAAAAACTACACAAAAACATTAGCTGGAGGCAAGCAACGTTTAAGTTGAAAGACGAGTGATATATTTGCTGTATTACTTGGGCACATGCAGTTTGATTAATCTTTTTGTCACACAACACAATTTTTGTCAATTATGGGGTTATATTTGTCAAAAATTCTATACATTTGTAGAACAGTTTTGTGCTCGTCATTGAACGCTAGCAGGAAAGAACGACAAAGTATATGGCATCAAGTTGACGTCACAATGGCCAAGTTCAAAATGTTATGTCATCTCTCTTTAATGTATCTTCTGTTGAAAAATGTCCTTAATGATGTTATCACCCAATAAGGCAAACAGTTTTGTTCAAAAGGGTGAACTTAGTCCTTGGTTGATAATTTTTGAATGTCAATAAGGTGAAGGGACATTGTTGGTTGGCTCTAACCATTCAGTTGGCATGCTGTCATATGAGGGATGTGCCCTAAAAAACAACATGAAAGTTCAACTCCAATAAAAATAAACACCATGTTGGAAGTCAATTTCAAATCATGGATTAGTTGTTTGACTAAGAAATGTACCGCTTCTTACTGGTCATCTCTGGATTCTTTGGGTGTGGTTTGGTTAATGGGGGGGTTATGTCACATGGTAAAGCTCCACCATCAAATTTGAACACGAATCATTGTTGTCAATTATCGTGCTTCATTTGATAATTTCTGACATATGACCCCCATATTTCAAAATCATGGTGATCAGTATTAGCTACAAATCTTGGTTTTGATAATTGGATTCACCCAGCAACACACTGACCCTCTGATCAGCACTATGTTACAGTACAAGTTCTTTATATTAAGGATGGAGTAAAATTAGAATTTAAGATTTTGAAGAACATTTTGTATATCAGGGCATATTCAGGATTACAGAATACATCCCTGAATGTTAAGAGTTCTGCACTATTTACATCAACTTAATATCCTGTGAGATTCTGTCTTCTAGGTCCTACAATAAAATATTTCCACTTAAACACTTGTAACCTTTCACAGCCGTACAAATTTAAGCAGCATTTGGAAATACTTCACTTCTACCTGTGTTGTTTACAAGTGAAGTAGTCCTACTTGCAGTTTGTTGATATGAAAACTCTTTGGCTATAAACATAAATGTGAAATTTTAGGAACCAGTTGCAAGAATCTAGCGCCTCAATTCGGTGCTGAAGTGTAGCCCAAGGCAAGAATAAACTATGTAGCCTACATCTTTTTTAAATGATGTTGTCAACCACTAACAAATTGAGAAGTGTGCTTGTAGCTTAAAGTAACAAATGCACCCAAAATTAGAGTTTTACAACAAATTCTGATTGCCTTGATTTTAACCAACTTTGAAGTTTGTGCATAAACTAAAACAA
>JAVFBZ010216825.1:0-12727 GCA_032466195.1 Katharina tunicata
AATATATACAAGGAATGGAGACGACCATTCTCTTCTGGGTGCGTTTGGAGTTCTACATATCCGATTTGTCCCTTCAATAAGTGCGATTATCTAGACAAAGTATGGTAATCTTATTATATATTTCCAGGAGATATTTCCTTTGACTACTTTGAAACTGAAGGCGCATACCTCTTTATTTGGGACATCGGTATCGGTTAATTTAATAAATATTATATAAGCGACGTTAAGGTTGGTTGGGCTGGAAGACATTCTTATGACTGCGATAACCTTATGGTTGACGAAACACCCCAATCACACAAACAATGGTGTTTCCAAAATGCATCAAAATAAATAGTTTGACAAATCATTACTGCATTTTGGTCTTTAAAGGAAACATAACAAAATTGCAATTTACTTGACTTAAAATTAAAGAATCGACGAAATATTTGCGACATTTTGTTTTTTGTTTTACTGACAAAAAAGTTCTTTCTTGGATCTCTGGTTACAATTTCAAAAGGATTATGTAAGAGGGCACAAATTTGATCCAGCGAACTGGAATGTGGACTCGCAATGGCTATAGGCAAATCTATCTTTTTCTAACACGATGGAATTTTATTAAGCCTAGGGTTGTTTTAGTGCTTGCTACACACCTGGAATCCCAACGGTCCTGTTTACTCAAATATCGGCCCCAGTCATGCGAATACATTTAATTTCTCCTTATGATTTCTACATCCATACCAACTCATAAATCCGGATTCGCTATTCCTGGCAGGCCATATATAGTCACTGTAAGCCTATTAACTCCCTGTTGGCGTTTGTCAACTCACCTGATCTGGATCAGACCAGGTACTCATCTATAAACTTAAGCAGTAACTGTCACGAAGCGTGGTGATTGTTTCCCCAGGGATTGTTAAAACTCCACTGGGATAGCTGTACCTTGTTTACTGTCATAATAAACAAATGTTATCTTTGATGTCCCGACTGGAAAACACCCAATTCTCTCATTGAGTAACTCTTCAGAATAGGCAAATAAAGCTGATGATAAGTATCTTTGTTTAACGATGAGTTTTATAATTCAAATGTTAACAAATTGTTAACAGTGTAACTGTACATCTGTCAATAGAGCAGTGATATAATACCATCACATTATCAGATAACACACACGTGGCTGACAGGTTCGGGCCTTATCCTTAGACACAAGAGACATGGTCAATGACGTAGAGGCGTCTACATAATTTGTGCTCAAGAGTATAATATCCTATAAACCATATGAAACTGAGATATCCCTTCTGCTGCAAGTTTAAACCGAATGCTGTTTCAGTCAAAAATTAAATCGAAAATCTTTTCACCAAAAAAATCCCCTTGCAAATTCAGACATATATTGTTGATGGAATAATAGCAGATTAGCTAATCTGTATCGCAGAATAAAAAATCGGTTTATAAAATAAATCGTTAATTAGCTAATTAATACCCTTTTTTCGATGAAGAGCCAATAAATAAATAAATAAATAAATAAATATTTTGAAGAAAAAATAAATATTTCAAAGAAATTAATAAATGATTTGAAGACGCGTGGTAAGCCTCATTTTTTTTTCTGGCAACATTGGTTAAAAGAAAGGGAAGGTAAGCCACGTCGTGTGATGAAACAGATTTCACGAGAATGTCCAGTTTCGGGTACTTTTTTATTTTAGATATAACATCAAATGGGAAGTTATACAGTTGACCGTCTGGTCTTATAACTGAACCAAAAGCAAAAATAAAACAAAATTTTCTGAAAGACTACTAATCAAAACAGAGTGCCACTCTTTCGAGTATAGAGCGAAAGAAAAAGAGAAAGCGAACGAGAGCATATTCAGACGGAATATTTGATAAAGTTAATTTACCCTATTATCAGCATTCATTACGATCGTTATTGTATTGACCTAGACTCTGTAATAGGGAAAACAGAATGGAGTTTTATTTTCCAAATTTCAGCCCCTACTAAATTTGAGGCCCATGACTGTGATGTTCACAGTGACGGATACAGCTTTGACGTCAGAGTGCCTGACGAATAACTGTCTGAAGATTTTCATTCCTTTATCGGAGGTCCTGCTTTTTATTCATTTTTTTTATATTAATTTATTTGATTAACCACGTCGTACTCATTGATATTTTACGGACGAGTTTGCGTTGCAAGTGTGTGTTGAAACACTTTCCCTATATACCTACGGTCAACATGGGGATTCGAACCTATATCGGCTATAGTGATGGGAGTCGTTCAACACATTCTTGTTCAACATCTCCTATCTGCTGTACATTTCGCCTCTCCGGTTATGGGCTTTTGTGTAATGGCCATTTTTTTTACAGCCCATTAGCAGTATATTTGACGCTGCAGGTAATACTTGTATCGCGCGTCAATGAAATCGACATAGAGCAGGTAACAGCAAAACAAATAAAAAATAAAATAGAATTGTTTAGCATAACATTACGTGGAAAGGACCAATGCATCAAGAGAATAAAGTCACGTGGAAGGGTTTAAATTTCTTCATAAATGTGTATGTCGATTAATCTGGTCAAGCGTCAGCAGCCTTGCTTTGACGTTCACAGTTATAATCAAAATGCCTAGTTATTTCATACAAGGTCCGTCACCGAAGTGAATCAATGGACCGTTTTATGCAAATGAAGTCCAACGCTCAATGGAATTGGGCCATGATGCGAAAACGTTTTTTTGGTTATATAGCTATTTTGAGCCATTGTGCGAAGCACATGTACTGTGGAGATAGCTGGGTGGGTTTTACTAAGTTTTTCCAGGATTTCCACTTAATAGTGATAATGCAAACTTATAATATATATGAAATTCCTTGATATCGAGATTAAACCCCAACCAATCAATAAATAATACAAATTATATGAAAAGCATACAGAGCGATTGGGTAACAATAACCACATATATCTTTATCAACATTTATTCTCATAATTTTACTGTACATGTAATTCAAGAATGAAAATATCTCAAATTCTTTCTAGGATTAACTCGAGAATCAAAGCGGCTCACATGCTTGCGCTGTTTTCGGTGATGGATGCTGGATTGAGTTCAGAAGAGCAGATGATCAATTGCAGAGAGAATTTCAATCACTTGTTCCACAAACTATAGTGAGTTGTAAACAGAATATAAATCGATAGACCCAGCACATTTCACTACGAATTCCTGTGTGCATTTTAACGATATATACATCCAGAGACAAATCAACTATTGCATGACTCTCAGTTGTTCTCATCTCAAGTCATTTTACCAACAGCCGACTAAAATGGTCATCACGGCGTGACAATCTGATCACGTGAGATCTCGTATGTCCCGCAAGATGGATCTCTAAGGTCTCGTCGGGACATGTTTTCCGCCAGATTTGGGGTTCAAAGATTTAACTAGATATTGATTGTAAGGTAATCTTGTCTGCGAAAGATATCACAAACTGTGTGTCTTATTTGATACTTGTGTTTATAAATAAATACCAATCTTATTTACGAAGATATCTCGCGTGGTACCCTGCTAACTGAACTCGTACATTTTTTTTACAATTATTATTACTAAGGTAAAATGTACGAGTTTGGTGGCAGGTTCCCAGGCAACTTCTTAAATGTACCGACAAGCCTCAAAGATCTATCTTGCGAGACATAGGAGATCTCGCGTAATCAGATTGCACGGTGTGGATGACTCCTGCAACCTTCAGTTGTCTCAAACACATTTTTTTACTATGAGCTATTTTTTGTTAAGTAATGTAGAAACTGTTTCAGTCAATACTTATTGAACGCGTAATGTGTGTCCTGGTATATGTTCAAACTCTAATACTAAGCTATCTACTAATTTATCTGGTTGATTCTTAACGTCTTGCTCAATGGTATTTACCTTATATTAGAACTTTGCGTTGGCGGTGTATGGTGAAAAAAACCTGGTAAAATCAGACGTGATATCACAAAACGCGGGTACAATAATGGGGACTCAGCAGTCCGACGCTCAACAAACTGTTATAACACACATATGCAATAATAACACTTGTAAGAGTAAAGGCCTGATGACGTTGAAAGGCAGACTTGTATCGTTAAATCATTTTTTTTAAGACGATTGTGGAACCCACATAAAAGCACGACCAGTCAATATCTCTTTAGGAGTTATGTAGTTTAGCTACCTAAAAAATGTGATTCCTGTCACACACATTGATCAAATAGACTTTTGAATTAATTCTACGCCTATGAAAAGCCAAGAGTTATTACAGAGACCGGTATATATTGCCGTGGAGCCATAAACCAGGCGTCTAGAAATTAAACTAAATATTTTGTGGAAAAACAACATTGGTCAAAAAATAGAGACTTGCGTTACTCCGTATTCAACTCTAATTGTAGAAGAGAGGGTGACGCTGTACGTGACCAATTGGGTTCGATTTAGTCTTATGAATTGTTGGAATGTGAAGCCGGTTCTTTGAAAAATTTGATAATTGAATTAACGGTAACACTGTCATAGTGAACTATCTTAACACTACCTTACCGCATTCGAATGGTTGACCATGAAAAGCTCGAAAAATCGGATACTGCGCGTTTCCTTTCCCATAGTCTTATTTTATTAGCGCGGATATTAACCAGGCCTCCCTAAAATAAGGTAAACCATAATGAAAGTGTCGGCAATTTGAATGCTGAAATTTTAAATCAAAATATCACTATCAAATTGTCTTTCTATGTTTATGGTCGCTTAGCTCGTAGACGGAATATCATTCAATTTCGATTCACGTTAATTCAATTATACATTTTTTTGCTGATAACCCACTTCACATTCCAACAGTTTATAAGGCTAAATCGAACCCAACTGGTCATTTACAATGTCACCGTCTCTTCTACAATCAGAGTTGAATACGTAGTAGCCTACATAATGTTCTTCTTTTTGCCGACGGAACCGGTATCTTGCACTCATCTGCAGCACCATCGAACTGGACTAAGTACGCCATTGGCAATATGTTAATCGCTTACCACTTAATGCAGCAGAAAATGTTTGATGTCAGAAGATATATCTCATGTTTCAGGATACGGCATCCATATTTATGTGAATTATTCGAGGGGCATTTAGAAGTTGAACATACTAAGTAAAAAGGCAAGTCTATATGGGTTACAACTTCTGCTTTTCAAAATAACTGCTTAGGTTTTGCTGTTGAAATCCATGGCCAAAAATAGAGCTATGCGTTACTCCGTATTTTTAGGTTAACCGTAGAAGAGAGGGTGACATTGTATGTGACCGATTGGGTTCGATTTAGTCATATCTATGTGGTTAATGAATTTAAATTCAATAGTGTTGATGAGTTATGATATGTCTCACATAGAAAAAGTATTAGGAGCAAAATATCTTAACTTTTATCACTTGAGAACATTTTAAATATATTGTATTATTCACGAATTTTCCATATTTATGTTACGCTAATTTGTTATGGGGAAACAGCTTTTCCCAATGTCTGACTTTGAAGCCCATTTGACGTGAGCTTCATCTATCCATTTGCCAGTCGGTTCACATGACCACTTTGTAGATATTCAATGACCCAGTTTTCTTAAATGTCAAAAATTCGTTTTCATTTCGTGTTTAATACGCATGATGACTAAAATTGTCCCAATTCAGCAATGCTTATATGAATTAATAACTTGGATCAAATTTGGCTGACCTTCATTCTGTAGTCACTTGAGACAAGACGTGTGTATTGTAAGACTCAATAAGAAGTGTGATTCCTTTCTATTCCAACTTGTACGCCTCAAATGAAAACAGACAAAAGAAATTCCGTGAGCACTCTTAGCTTAGTTACCAATAATTCTTGAAATAAATGAAATATGGGATCAATAAAATGTAAAATTCGTTCTCCTGGATAACACATTTATCAAATTCCTGATGTAATATATATTCGTACCTCCCCCAGAGGCTTGGTACAAATAGAAATTACACCACTCATTTGATAAATGTCATATCCTGGAACACTCATATAACTTCCTCTATTATCCAATAGGGACTCGAAATTATAATTTCTATAGCCAATATTTCTGAGCATCGCTTTCGCTCGACGCTAACTGAAAAATATGCCTAGAGAGTAGAACAAACTCTACTGATATTAAACTCATAAATCCACCTTCCCTGTTCGTGCTCGGGCTCAAAAATTGATTGCCAGAATTGTACCGGTCATATATTTCTAGACATTCTGTGTTATATTATATTGTTGTTTAATTGCCGCCATGTGTTAATATCTAGGTGATTGATCTTGTTCGGAATAGAACAAGTCCGTTTAGAACTCTATTCCCACCACTTGATATAAGTATACAGTTAATTACAGGATGTGCCATGTAAATTAAAACGTACGTATGTTATCATGTATACCAAACAATATTTACATTGATATATGTTTCTGATTTCGTGTTGAGTAAATTCATCTGAATTAATCTTGATTTGCATTGTACAGTGTCGATTAACTTCTGCACAGGATTCCAGTCTAACAAAGAATCCGCCCCAGAAATTGTTAGACCCAGTAGCCATTCCCGAACCTCACTCCTGTAATGTGATTGATATGAACCAATAGACCATCGGTCTGAGCAGTAAGATTAGCCCTGCTCTGTCAATTACTAAACGTACGCTCCTGACCAGTGATTCCCATTTGGGAGACTCCTTGTGTGAAAAATACAAATTTTAGGAGAGAAATTGCTGACAAGGGGGAATTAAGCCGACGTATAACCAGGTGAGAAAATGGAAAACCATTGGCTTGATGAACTCTGTATTTATAGAAATAAATGACGAAATGGCTTTCACCACAGTGCTTATCTAACCGGTATATAATCGACAATCCTTAAACATGTTTACCTTATATAAGCCATATTTTTGTTAATGATCAGTTAATGTATTTATTTATTTATCATTTTAATTGCTTACTATATAATGATGTCTCTTAACCACATCATTATCAAAACTCCATTCATCTCTAACTGTATATATATCTCTCAAAATGATATATGTCAATATGCTTGAGAAGAATGTCAGAACAGACATTGAAACGTTGCGTTAATAAATGAAAAAGTTGGATTCCATAAAGTGCTGTCTTATTATTTATCAGTACATCAACTTCTAAATGCCCATAAAACAAGTTCATACCTGCATGTTTTTGCATCACGGTTTCGTTTTTTCAAGTTCCCTGATTAAGGCTTTCTTAATGCAAACCTCTTGAGTGCTATTTGCCTGATGGTTAGATATATTTCGTCACGTGATATCTAAGACTCCCGTAAATAGATTTAAGACTAGGCCTTTTTAATCCACAAGATAATTTCTTAAGATTCAGTTGGTACCCACCTGTCTGAATTAAACCGTTATCTTGTACTACTTCGATTCGAGCAAGTGTATTATTTCCTTTTGGTTTAAACATTGTATTACAACCCAGTGTAATGAAGTTGATTAGCAAATTGACCAATTAGAATTCAACATAAATAATTGTAACACTAATTAGACGCTTATCTGGTCATGACTGGCGTGAATGTTTTGCACAAACAACTCAGCCAAAGAATCAATTGAAATAAAGAGAACATAGGTTGCCATAGGTACACTATTTATATTTTTTTCTAACAAAACTAGACAACAACACTCAGTCAATGGTGACTTTTTCTTTTAAGAAATTACGGTTGCTGTCAGATTATAAAAAACTGATATTTTGATACGTTTTCTGAAAAACACCCAACATTATTGCATTCAATTTGTGTAAATATATTCGTAATCACAGAAACGTAAAATATTTTAACCTTGACACTTACCCATACTTAACCATCGCCTAAAGCGAAAATCCAAGTGGATTCGATGTATGTACTATTGCTACAGTTTAAGCAATGATTTTTGGGAAAATGATTAAGAGGAAAATCACCTTAAAACTCTATAATCCAAAACCTCTATCCTTGTTTGGCAGCATAGATAGGAACATCTATCTGTACGGGTCATTACGGTGGCTTCAGCGGATTTAACCTAATTCGACGGATTGGGACAGTAGCTGTAACCGAGGAACGTTTTCAAAGTAATAGAAGTAATTTCTAGTATGTTTTTTTTTTTTTATAAATTAAGTATTAATCACTTTAAATATTTAAAAACGCACCAAGATCTCTCTACATCTCGCTACAGCTTGAAATCAAAATAAGGAACATCCCGAAAGAAATTTGTAAAAATACATTTAGGGAATTATTTAATAATTTACATCCAAAACACCATGTGCAGATATGTGCCAACATCACAAAATAACAGAGACAGAATTTCACCTTAGTGAGGGAAAAAATTTAATTCAAGATTTGTGCATCAATAATAACGTTAATTACGTCAATCTTAAAATGGACAAATTGCTTTTTATAATCGTGCTTTTTTTTAAATTTGTTTAATTTAAGGAAACTATTTAGAAGCAATGAAAACAATTACCAATAAATAAGTAATGCCTCTAAATTTGATTTGTCCTAAATTATAAAAACATAACAAAAACACAAACTGTTGAGAATTCCTTGCGCTGGTTGCACAAAAGTAGAATTTAATTAAGCTTGGATAAGCTAACGTCAGTACATGTTGAAGGCCTACCTCTGATACTGCTACAAGTGATTTAATTTTGTATAAGCGGCTAATACTTCTTCAAGTAACGGGTCCCTATCGATTTGCATCGATGTGCTTCCAGCCTGTACTACCAAAGCAATGAGTTAGAGGCGTTCTTCATTTACTGCCGTGCAAAAGCTAAAACATACATCCAATTGAGATTTAGTTTTGTGTGCTGAGAAAACAAAGACTAAGATGGACCTTCAACTTCTGGGTATATTATGTCCACAGCTTCTAAATGCCGCTTAAACAAGTAGAAAATAAACGTGAACGATAACAGAATTGTCATGTATATTTTGATAAATCGATATTGCGCGTGTTACACATCAACATCAACATACATTTGATAAGAGCCATATATAATGGTGTTTGAAGTCGGAAAAAAGCATCAATCCACTCTGCCGAGGACTTCAAAGCTAGATGAACCCTTGTATGTGTCTGTGAGAGACTATACATCCTCTTTTCCGTGCGGATGTGAGGACAAAAGATGCGAAAAGCATCAAACTCGCTCGGCACATCCTTTCATTTGCGTCAACATCAACATCCTGTGTTATAAAAAGAAAGCAATATTTTACAGTTTTAAAGCAAAGGCTAGTGTTAGATGAAATCTTTCTTTGCCCTTTTCTCTAAAAATATCCGAATCACGTAGGAAAGCTTTTCCTTTACTGTTGACAAGTGAACCCGGTTGGTTTCGGTTTTGTTGTTCAAATTTCCAAATTATCCTTATCGGGTCTTAACGGTCAAATGACGAGTCTTTTTTTTCCAGTGAAAACCATATTCGTGGACGTATTTTAAATATCAGTATCCATTACCACGAACTCACGTTTTGTGTTGTTAGAACGTGACTATTAGCAGTATTTTCGCTTTTTGGGATAACACTCTCTTAGACTGAACCAAATCGCCAACAATGAATGTTGGTCATCTATACCATTCAGTTATATTGATTAATTGATTGAGTTTGACACCGAACTTATAGTTATTTCACTCATATGACGGCGTGCCAGCCCATATAATCAATGTTTGATAATTGGTGATGAACAGTTCTAACCCCACTCAATACCTTACTAAGATATGACTTCATTCACATCGAATACAATTGTTTTAATAACAAAAACTAATAAAACGAAACACATCGCTTGAACGGTTTTTGACCCTGCGTATCGATCTTAGTTTTATCCCAATATATAATAATATATTGTCAATATGTCGGGTTTGCTGGTTTGATTTCTAGTTCTGTGTTTTTAAATCCCATCAAATACAATTCGTGTTAATACCATTCCCAGTTTGAATAAACTAATTTTATAAATTATTAGATGTGGCGAACAGGTCAGTTGAATGAAGTGATAGACTTATTAACAGTAAAACAAAGATTGTGAAAATGTTTGTTAAGAATAGTTTAACACGTGAATGTTTGTTTAAAATACCAGCAGTATTCATACATACGCTGTGCAGGTTTGAACATTTCAAGGTACAGGTTGCGGCCATATTTCCCAGTTGTGAATCTGTCTTTCTTTCGTTTTTTGTCTAAAACATTTAACTTCCTAATAAAAAAATATTTCTGGTTTTCTTCATCTTAACTAAATGTATAAACTCATCCAACCATTCACGCAGTAATTCACTAATATAACCGGAGTAGGAAACATTATTCCTAAATAAGATTACCATTGTCATTTTGAAGTCTTTGGTAATCTTGCTTTCTCCAATTCAAGAGCTGTTCGTGCTTTTGGAACCATGTCGGTTCATCCTTAACAATAGCTTTTCGCCTAAATGTGTGTTTTTTTCTGGCCAGACTGGCTATTATTAACGTCGCTCGTTACTACCCCGCCATATAAGTGAAATAATCTTGAGTACATATGATTTTTAGTTTAATGACAATTTGAATCCCAAGCTCTCATTACTGGGGAATTGATGGGTCATGTCAATAATGGCAATAAAACGGGATAATTCAAATTTGTTTTAAGGGCAAAGGACTTAGATCGGCAATTTGCAACCGAACGCATCGTATAATATTAGTTGAATGTTCCAACGCATTTCTGGGCTGAAAACATTATTAGCCATGCTGGGATGATGTTTACAAAAGCGGTTATTTTTTGTTCGTTTGATTGGGGTGTTACGCCATACTCAAGGTTATTTCTTTCGTGTGAAGGCCTGCCAGCTCAATCGGCGAAGGAAACCACCCTTAACGACGCTGGCCACACAAAAGACGCAACAGTACATTAAGAGACCGAAACGCCGGACGCCACAGCAAATCCGCTCCCTGATGCCCTTAATCTCAAGCAGAACCAACGCAAGGGAAGCTCCCACCCATCCACCTGCCCAAAAGCGATCCGAGTAAATCACAACAACAGAACGTTCAGAAATCTCATCGGGATACTGTAAAAATAGCAAAAATTATCATTTCAAAAGTGTCCTGATCATCAAGATGTGCTGTTTTTAGAGTGCAAAATAGTTTACACCAAGCGTTTGTTACATTAATGACATGAAAACAAATACAACTGTAATTTTTAGGTGGAATGGTTTTGTTTCACGATGCCTGTAGAATTAAACGGCAACGTGGATCCACATTGTTTGGGACATTTTATATTGTTATACAATCAATACACCATTGTTGGTATCTTTGATCAGATTATATTTGTGGGTATTTTCCTTTAAAGACGATCGTGCATTGTCCGTGTTTGCTGAAAAACCAGTAGTTAACCTTGTGAGATTTCTACTTGTTATCCACTGTTGTCAACAGTTAACTTTTCTTTGGCAGTCTAGTTTCAATGTTGAAAGAGATGGAACCCTGTAATAAAACAACCTTAAAGTAACATAAGCACTCAAAATTAGGGTTTTACAACAAATTCCGATTGCCTTGTTTTTAACCAACTTTTAAGTTTGTGCATAAACTAAAACAATTACTTTGAAATGAAAATAATTAATTCAGCGTAAGGAAGGGCCGGCCATTTTTCCTCGTATGCCTTATGTAAAGCTTTTGATCTCGCCGGCTTCATGGTATTATATGGAATGAGTTAAGATTTTGAATAGTGGGTAATTAACGTTTGGCTTGGTGTGGCGTCGGTACATCTTTATAGGGTGGCTCAGTTATGACAGCTGATTGACACATCCACTAAATAATATTCTGACAGAAAATTCAGTTTTTTAATTTTTAGTTATTATAAAACCCTCCTTCAACCTACAAATTTGATGTTGGAATTATTGGAAAAACTCTAACTTGTACTTCTTGAAACAAATATCAATTTTTCATGAGATTCTGTGATAGTGCAAAATTCAGAACTATGTGCCTATGTTACTTTAACTATGGCTCAGACGACAAATCCAGCAAAGAAAGGAAAAAGGGAAAACTCTGAAATGTCCAGACAACTACTGGTGACGAGTAAATATAAGGTTGTCTTGATTTGCACGCGTTGACATAAGAGGCTTGTGCCGTGTGACAGCTGAGATATTATTATACCAGACAGTTTTACTGCAGGTTAGCCTTTGTTTACCGTCAAAATCAATGATATTTAACTTGTGCGAAGACGTTGAATTGGAAATGTTAGCTAAGCAATCTCCGTCTCAGATACTCCAGGTACTCCAGTTGATTTTAATGGTTGTATAATTAAAAATATCTTTTCCTGAACGAACGATGTATCTACACATACCAAGGTGAGATTTCGTGCGCATGCGTGGGAAGAGGTTAGGTTTGTGAACAGCTCTCCAACACTTTGAAGAAAATCTACTAAAAAAACATAAGTGGTAACAGCAAATTTGTTCGGTGAGGCCGATAAAATGGATATTCAGACGAGGAGGGCACGAATCGGACTGCACATGAACCCTGTTGGCTTCAAACAGATGGACAAAATGGCGGCCTATTCACTGGAGACTAGATGGTCCACGCCTAAGCAATGGAGCTATAGACTGGTATGTGTAACGTTTATTCTATGTGTGATAGGTTGCAGTTATATCACCCTAAACTATAGTGTGGATAAATGCTATTCGTTAGGCATATGTGGGGATTCTATAACAAAACAGGATTGGATTGGTTCTCACAGTAGCATTGTAAGCTTGTGTTATGCACCAGAGTACATTATGAAGGTGTCAGATACAAGCCCATTAGCCTTACATGAAGTTCAATTTGGATTGAGCAATTGGGTCATTGACCTT
>JAVFBZ010216847.1:0-12725 GCA_032466195.1 Katharina tunicata
ATACTTTACTTTGAGAAAACTATATTTTGCAAATGGTACAACGTGATACACAACATTACCTTATCAACTGGAGAGTGCACAAATAAAGGGGAATAACCAAACTATGCAAATACACTACACAAAGGTTAACAAAACATATCTCATTCAATAAGACCTAAATATGAAGTTATGGCAGCAAAACGTCTTCTCCGTATTTGTGATACAATCACTTATTTTTTTAGACTAGAATCCTTTAACTGGGTTTAAAAAAAGTAAATAAATAAAAATAAACGGTTGTACAGCTGGTCGTTTTATCGAATAGACCACTGTTTTATTTGAAAACTTGTATGAAAGACCTTGGGACTCCATTCACTTAAAACGGTATCCCCAGATTTACCTGGACGAAAAATCATGGTCAATTCTTGACAATCCTCAAAAGGTCGTTTGCGATGGGATTAATACCACAAGTAAGCTACTAAATTGAGTGAGTTGGAGAGTGTTATCAAAGCATTAGTTTCGATGAATTTGATCAATTCTGAGTTCTAATCAGTATCCGAAACAGAAAGTATTTTATACATAAATGCATAATTTCAATCGGTACATTATTCATCATCTTGTACCAAAACTACCCAGCAGTGCTCATCCATAGCAAAAGCCCCGCCCCAAAAAAAATCCTTTAAATTTTGGATGAAGAGTCCTGTTGTTGTATTGCCATTGTCCCAAGTATTAGCAACATAACTAGTAACAATTGACGTTCATATACAATGTGAATTGGAATAAGTGGGGGTATACGTAAGATAGTATATCATAAGACTTTTATTCCCGGCGCAACGTTTCGGTCTAGCTTCAAATACCGTTTTCAAGCAACTGTTCTTAGGAAAATGGACAAAACGTTGCGAACGCAATATACAATAAGTTTGTCACTCATACAATCTTATGGTATTTTCTCGACTTCAAAAAGTCTATCTCGACTTCAATATGCCTCAAAATGAAGATATGTAAAAAACGTTTTTATCAGCAGAGCATGATTCAGACATCCAATTGTATTATCTTTATAAACGAACTGACCATTCTTACATCTGCCAGAACCCTACCAATCGACCGAGATATATCTCCATGTTCATTCGCCTTTGTATCAACAAAAGTCGAAGAGTGCATTTGTATTAATCTAAAAGAAACTATGATGTCCTTTTTGTCGACTGGCTATTTCGAAGTGCTAATGTACATTTTGGCTTGCGATAAAAGAGGACAGAAAACACAAATGGAATCCATTTTGTTTTAAATCACTAGAGATATTATAAAAACATACATGGACAAACCATGGGCTACAGCAGCAGATTCCAGTTGACCCAAATTTAAGTGTTTTGTATTTTGAATATGAGCAAGACAGCATTTCGCGGGTTGCAGTGAAATGCTTTCGTTCGTAGCCACATTCGGTGCTCGAATACATAATCAAAACTGTCCAGACCATCATATAATTAAAAAAAAATGAATCAACGTCAAAATGTTCGTCTTTGAAATGAAACTGAAACGACGAGAATATCCTTCTTACGTATGTACAAACGAAAGACAGATTATATAGAACTACGATACAATTGTTTTCAACTAGCCAAGACAGTTTGCCAAGAATTGCCAAAAGTTAAAACCTATATTAGACAAAAAATAGATCCTAAATTGTCTTTATGATACGCCGAGAATTCTTTATTTCACATGCTAGAAAGACAAAATAAAATGATAACTTCAGGGCACAAATACCACTTGTGTTTAACATCACAGGGTTTATTGATTATTTTGATAGAAAAATAAATCGATATCTGTAAGTCCGTAGAAAACTCCAGGCATTGCGGTGACGAACGTCAGTTTTCTTCGTCATCGTCAAGACCAATTACTTTAAGAGTGTTATTTGTGGTATCGTTCTCACTTGCATATTTTGATGCCAAATCCAGAACAGTTTTCAATGTCATTAAAGATCAACTCAGATGGGGTTAAAATTGATAAAAAAAATATTGGGTGAAAGCAAAAATATATGCTTCCTGTTTACTCTTTACAAACACTTTACATCTAAAATCTGAAAAGAAATATGTTAACCGAAGTCTGAAAGTCGAGACATGTTTAGTTAAATTTACCCCCTGTTGACGTCACGATAGGCATTTATCGGTGATCTTCGGCTGTTTACGTTTGCAACAATTAGGGGCGAAAAATATCGATTACATAGATCAGAGCAACAAGAACAATAAACAACGAAATTTGGAGACAAAGTAAACTCAGCCCGAAGTAAGACAAAGATGGTTGCTCCTCGAAAGAGACGACTTCTGAAATGCCCACTATGACGTCACACGGCAGGAAATTTGACTTAGGACTGTATAAATTCTAACCCAGACATTTTAAATTTATAATTGGAACTTTTTTTTACAAAATAAACTTTGTTCAAAACATAATGAAAGGATATTTTCGAATAAAGTTTTGAGATGACTGGCTTTGGGTTGATCTTTAACTCGGAACATTTTACTTAAAGTTGCACCGACTAAACTACTCCCAACTAAACTACTTCCACGGATGTTCTAAACATTCATAAACATTTTCTACTGGAAAACCATTAATCCTAATCAAAAGGCATTTACTTATTTGAGAGACGTGTAGGGGGTAGTTCGCTTGACTGTTATGTTATCACAACAGATATATTAGTATTTTATAAATACTATTATTTACATTGATATATGACACTTTTATATCCTTATCAGTTAAATTGTATCAAATTAGAACAGTCATATGTTGTTCCCAACAGTCTGGCTAGATAACTCGAATCAATCGTCAGTGCTAGAAGGTAAGCGTTTGTACCCAGCAGTTGCTAGTCAACTTCGGGACACTGGGTCGATTTCACATTACCTATCACCCACTGGCAGTGCCACAATATATGTGAGATATTCATATAACAAATGCCTCAGTCACATTTGCTCTACAGCAAGGATACGGCGCCCGACATTGAGAGGTACCTGCGGCGGCCGCATAGGATCTACGGTGGCCTCAGGGTCACTGTAGGGCGTATCCCTATATTTTTTCAAGCCGTAGGGGTCGCCGTGGGATTATAGCGCGGAGATAACTGTTTTCAGTTCTATGTTCGCCGTAGCAATAAGAAAGGCCGTAGCCATGCCGTAAAGCTGTTCCTCGGCGAACATACGTCCGGCGTATGGTAGCCTTGCGTTTGCCGTGCAGCTGCTCTAGTGTCTTATGAATTTCAATTGACTTTTGCGGACCCCCACAAAATCGGGGCGGCCGCAGAAATTCCACGGGCGCCCTAAGGCCGCCCTGCGGTTCCTGTACGTTGGCCTTGCGGTATGTGGCACACCCTGCGGGTAACGCAAGGCTCACGCACGGCTCCAGTACGCTTGCCCCACGCCATCCGTACGGCCCCCGTTGCAGTCTACGCCGCGCGTGGAGCAGGTATATATACCATTTTTTTCCATATGTATATTATCATTCATACCTGTCATATAGATTGGTGTGTAGCGGTAGCGTCAATCTTGGCGCTCGGTCGCCATATGGTCCCCCTGTGGCCGCCTTGCGGGCGTCTTGCGGCTACCTTGGTATTTGTCAAAAAACCAACGTCAGCAGCAGCGACGCCCTAAGGCGACCGGGCGTCATCATTTCAAAGACAGTACGGCAGCCGCAGGTTTTCTGTCTTCACAAATTCAAAATACGCCGTGCGGCTACCCTAACATATGTGACTGTTTTTGTATGTGATCGTGGGAATGCTGCGGCGGCCCTATAATTGCTATTGGCCGTAGATATTTTAGACCCCACGGCCGCCGAGGCAAATGTGACTGAGGCATAAGTATGACTTGTAGTAAGTTAATAGCAGAAAAACTAACTGTGTGAATTTCGGTCTGAGGCTTTCTTAACATGACTGTCCATTGTAATAGTATATCGGTACCACAAATCACTCTGAGTGCAAGCCCCACACAACTATAGCAGCAGCGAGCACAATTCATTTAATGGAACCGTCTGGCTTAACAATAGACCCAATATTACCTTAACTATAAACACCAGCCAGAAAGGATACTGGTTATCGTTTGAGATAATTAACAGCTGATAGGCATTGTAAGATGATCGGGGATCATGGCGTTATTCATCCAACCGAGAAATATGGCTATACATTATTGGTCAGCTCTGGCGAGAATCACCAATAAACGCATCAAGAATCTCCCTAACTTTCACGCCTCAGCGTACCTGGAGAGCTCGCTCTAGTTGAATTGAACCCCAGCAATTTCATATCAGACGTCCAATCAAAGAATACGGTCACACAGTAGCGAACTTTGCACCTTTTGTCGATTAGTAGCGATCCTCAATCCAGACGATCCCGAAATTTCTCAGTGGGCTAAATGCCAATCATCAGTTACTTATTTCGACAGTGAACATTATCACAGATGGCGGAAATTTCTTAAACAATGCCTAAATTTGGATTTCCAATAATAGCGAAAAATAGAAGGTCCGACAATTTATGCAAAGATTGAACGTGGAATTCACATTATAATACAACAAAAATATTATTTGAACTTTGGTTAGAGCAATTGTACAATCTTTATTTGGAGCAGATATGAAATAACAAACTCGGAATACGTAATTTATCATTACAATTTTAATAATCCATATACCTGTGCTCGCATAGAGCAAATGTCAAAGAAATCGCATGGTTGACCCGGATTTAAAAACCTTGAGCAAATTTATTGGCGTACTATTGTTAAAACTATCCCCATCTTGATGTTAACAGGTTGACAAAGGCAATCCTATTGAGTGCCAATCAATCAGTGCTCTCATTTATATCTAAGATCCAGCTTTCCGAAAAGGATTTGTCGAACCTAGCGGTTTTTATTTCGAAAATGGGAACCAGTTTTGATCCTGTCATTACCAGCACAAGTTTGTCATTCTGTATGACGATTGACACTGGATAGAGATTGTCTTTACTTGGAATATCTTCCCATTAGAATGTTTCCCAGTGCACGACGTAAGAGTTTCTTGAGGAAAACAAATTCGTGAAAATGTCGTCGATCTGGTTTCTTTCAAAATTATTCTGGAAACAATGAGGTAAACATAGACCATTGAATGGACTATATACGAACCGATTTTTATATCTTCAAATTGGAGAAAAATCTACATGCATAGCTACGTCGGTCACATTATTAAGACAGGCTTACAAAGATAGGACTGGACTGTGTCATCATTGGCAAATGAACAGTAAACAAATATAGAGCGTTAGAATAAGAGAAACTCCAAACACGTTGAAACAGGTAATATATTTCATCTTTTTATGCCATCATCAACTACCTATGCTAAACACGACTACCTTGTTCGGAGTGTTTTTTGTTGTATAGTACTCTTAGCTGATCTGTAGAACCACTGGCTTATAAAGCGTTACCCTACAGGTGTTTTCCGAAATAAATACCAACAGTTCATTTTCAAAGTCAACTCAACAGTTGTAAAGATTATCGCTGATAAGAAAATATATCCAATGGAAAAACCATTAGTAAAGCTGCCCGGCCTGGACCAAATGGAAAGATACATGAGATACTTCAGACCAGGTTGAAGAGACAGTGATCCCTGGTTATTACAATGGCATTAACCTAGATGACTTTTTCAGCTAGGGCTGATAAGCCAGGTCCTCTTGTAGTCAAGTGGCGGCTGGCATGTGGCGCTTAGCACGTTTAAATACACGGAATAATGCAATAATTGTATAATGCAATGAACTATTTGGACACCATTCCGATAGTCTACACATTGATAAATAATTAAAATCAAATAATGTTCTCTTAGTATATGGTTTACTTATATATAACTGACCATGTCGATGTGCTGGTGTACACTTGGGCTTAAAGCGTGGAAAGACTGACACCAGTCATCGTCCGGTTTATGCTAATTGGTGTTAATTTAGTAGACTTGCAGGCAATGGACTGAAAAATCCAAGGGATATTATCTTATCTAAGTATATATTGGCAAACTAGTGTTGCCAAAATGCTCACATTGGACAATAAGAAGGGATTTTTCTGTTAACGTTTAGAAAATTTTAACTTATACATGTTTATTCTCATTTTGGCCAAATTAGTGACTTTATGTGAGATTGGAAGGTGGCAAAATAGAAATGAAAATTGACGAGCAGAAACAACCATATGATAAATGTTCGAACATGCAATAATCCTGCTATTTAGCTTTGTAGATCGAAATTAAATCGATCTATACAACGCCACACAACAAACTGATTTATACCGTTTTTATTTGACGGCAGAAATTGCGAAAACATTACACGAAATAGTTTTCGACATTGCTTATTAGGATCTTACACGTTCGCCGTACATAATTATTAGGTGGTCTATTATTTAAGTACAACTTGAAGCCCATACATGTAGCATGTCAATACTTCCGTAAATTCTATTTTTTATAAGTTTCGTCAGAGTGATATATTAACATTATGGAATGACCATCGTAATAACTGTACGACTATCTCTGATGTGTTTAGTTAAAACACAGAAGAGTTGTTGTGGCCAAAGGCATGATTCAGTTGATGAAAGCGACTGGTCTAATAACACCAGCCTGAAGCGATGTTAGCTGTAATATGAGATTAATAAGAACTGAGAGCCATTGTGCTCGATTCTAATATCCTCAGGCCGTCTCTTATAGCCATTGATTATCCAAGCTCGAAATATCGCAATCAAGCTGTTGGTCAGCATTCACGGTAATAACTAATAAAGGCGTCACGAACGTCCCTCGCTCCCTCGACTGACAGCGTTTGGTGGTCGGTTCTACTTGGATTGTTTCTACTTGGATTGGACTCAAGTCCGTCGTCCTGAAGTGGTTTCCTTCATCCATTGGGTTGGCACGCCGCCATATGATTGAAAAAAAATATGTCCTTCAAAGCATTACCTGGCTTTTACTGATGGACAGACCGAAATATCCATAGGGGTATGATCCAAGCGGTATCACGATTTGACATGCATTTTATCTCTATAAATGACTTCGGTTTTGTCTTGTGTACTAAAATAAGTGTTTCCATTGCCTTATTTTAGGTTAGCTGTATTGCAAGATGATTACATGCTCTGCCAACTTATTGCTGTATGTAGTGTTTTTCTAAAAACAAAGAACGCAAATATTCTAAGCAACAGCCGCTTTAGACTTAGTACGCGATATGAAAATGAATAAAAAAAATATATAGAGATCGTACCTTCGTGGATGCCTAAATTGTCAGTTTTAGACTTTTTAAGACCATTGGCTGATTTTAGAGTATATTACTATGATTGGCTCAGCTTTTGCACTCGCTGTACAGATATGACCTTAATTTGGTATCCCAAAAAAAAAACCCACCCCAACACAGCAAAACAAAATCAACGTGTTACCAAATGCAACAAAAGCAACTAATGGTTTACTCCATTCGAGGATCGATGCCGGACACACCCGGTTTAATTCATTTTTGACTCAAGATGAACCAGTTACCGTTGTAAGCCCATGGAGGACAGAACCAAAACAGAAAGATATAATACTCAATGTTATCTAAAATTTGACTGGACCGTTGATTCATTCCAACGACTCTCATCACTAGATTGTCTCTTTTTTTAAATTTGATTGCAGTTTTGGGCGTACTTAAGTCTGAAATCGTTTTGAATGAATATCAGCATAGGGCAATTCCTAAACGAATGCCCTTCAGCTCAAACAACATCATTATAGAGGATGCTAACCCCTGCCCTCTCATGACAATGTGCAGTGGCCACTTTCACACCATAATGTTCGCCAATTATATAGTATTTTGTCACGTTAAGCATTTTAAAATGTTATAACATATAATTCTTTATCATTAAAGGAAGTTTGCATGAGTTCAATTTATTCACAAACATTTTCATATAAAGTTTAACATGCATACAAACCGACATTGGTTCTGATATACCGCCGTCAATTGTTTCTCTCATATCATATTTGTAATAAGCAGCTGAGATCATGCGCTGAATTCTAAATAGAAGCCGCTTACATTTATAATAAATTTGCAAGACAGCTTGGTCCAGGACAACGTTGATTGTATTACCATGTTTTTGTGCCATTCTTTGCTTTAAAATGCTTCCTGGCATGCAGTATATAGGGAACACTAATGTGATTGGAACTAGGATATTTGTAACACAGAATATATTGGATCGTCTGGATGAATCATTTTCATGAATGTCTCTGGTCATTCGTCGTGAACTAAAATGAAACAACACAACCAACAGCAACGTTTGGTCATTCGTCGTCAACTAAAACGAAACAGCACAACCAACAGCAACGTTTGGTCATTCGTCGTCAACTAAAAAGAAACAGCACAACCAACAGCAACGTTACGAACAAATAGACACGTTCAAATTCCAGAATGCTTCAGGCCTTCTTTTACAACAGTTACTCCTATTGTGTTTCCTTTCTCAAAACTGTCTTATTTCTCTCCCCACCAAGGGAAACACCACAATTCTTCAAACAAATACGTATAATCCGTTGCCTTTTCTCTTTCACTTTTGTCACACGGGAAACTCCACAGACAGTCGTTAACATTTCCAGCAATACACTTCCATTCAATTTCTCTTTCTTTTTGTTGCGCCTGCGCAATAGTTTTCAACTAAAGGATAAAGACTATACATTTCAAACATTTTGATTTGATAATGTTTTTGTTTCTTACTTCAAAATATCACAGCACGTTTCTATACATCCTTCTATATATGCTCATATGTTATAATTACATCAATCTAATAAATGATCCAATGAATTCTTCATAAAAATTAGGTTATCTGACATCGTAAAGCGATGCATTTATTTGAGATTTAATCTCTCACAAATACTCAAACGCAACAGGTCCGCACAAGGTTTATCCAAAGAGACAGGGCAACTAAAGGATGTAGGCCAATCGATAAATCATAAGCCAAAAGGTATATATAAAAAAACATTGTTTAGGACTGATCAGTTTAATTCCAATACAATTCTTTAAAAAGAAGACAAAATTAAAATCCTGAATTCGAATTGTCTGTTTCTGTCCTAACATAATGCACGCTTTCTATCTTTCAAAACGAGAGCAGATAACTTATGTCATACAAAGTTTGTAGAATCCTGTCTGTGACACGAATTCTGTACTTTGTTTCTTTCCCAGTCATAGAAAGCGTACATGGGAGCAAATTCCAAAGCCCCTCGAGTAAAGTCTGTGTCGTCCTCCTCTCGTATGCTGACACTTCCGGTTAAACAGGTTTCATAAGATGGCGGGGCTGGAAAAGAAACGAAAATAGATTTATCAATTATTTCATAGGTTGATGTCATTTTGTCGTTTATAAAGTGACTTTGAACTGTTGTCTGTATTTTGTCCGCGGCAATATGCCCTAGTTTAGGCACAAAATGCCGAAATGCTGATATTGGGTTAATTATTCCATTAATTTATTTGTTTGTTTGCTCGATCTTTCCTTCCTTCCTTCTTTACCTCCGTTCCTTAATTCATTTACTTATTCTGTCATTATATCATGTCATGTGTTCGTAAAGTCATCCGTTCATTCATTCATTCATTCATTTATTCATTCATTCGACCAGCGTGTGTTTTAAAGTACGATCTAGATTCTAGCTTTGTTTCTTCCATATGCGGCATGACGCGTCACATTTTGTTGGAATGTGTGAGGTATGGCTTATGATATGAACAAAACTCTAGAAAAAAATCGATTACGAGACAAAATATATATATACTGCTGTCGAAAACAAGAACAAAATATATCGAAACTCATTTTGGCGGAAATGTGCAACGAAAATTGGTTTCCGCAATAAATTCGCAAAGTACAGATGACGATAAAACAGACTACAAGCGATAAGAAAAGGAGCAATAAATCAAAAATCAATTTCTATTGATATTGGTTTAGAGAAGGTGGAATTCGGAGTTAATATCTTTGGTGTCTGCGAGTATTGTGTCTGCGGGGCGTTAAAAATGGGTTCATGTCACAAATAAAATATACAACCGATGGATGACTGATGTGGCAATTTTACGTTAAAACTGGTGAAAAGGTGGAAATTTCATCTTTTTGCCGAAAATTAATTTTCGTCTGTCGTAGCTGAGATAAACTTTCGATTTGCATTCGAAAGATGTTAAGATAAATAAATCAAAGTAAAAAATAGGCGAGGTTTTATGTCTATGACACGTCTGTGGTGAGCTAGTGTAATACAACGCCAACGCGTGTATCCATTCGGAAGTTTTAAAGTGCTTTATGTCGACTGAATAAAACTTTTTATAAATTGGTTTGATAAAACAGAATATCATAAGAATTTCATTTGTCATTTTTTGGTTATTGATAGTAAAGAATAAAAAAGAGAGCGAACGTGTGTTTTTTTTTTTTGTTTTTTTTTTAAATTGCATGTATAAAATAGTTATTGATTTTTGATTAATTGTTGTTCGCTTTTTGTACAATATCTTTTCTAACACGATTTACTTACGTTTTATTTTATGTTCATTTTTATTGCAAGTGAAAATTACTCAGAAACACTAAAGAATGTTGTTTTCGTCTGAATATGTCACATCGAAAATATATCCAATCGCAATTTTAACGGCTTGGAAATATTGAGGAGAAAATAATGTTAATAAATTCGTCATTTATATCGTGATGAGATTTCCTTACTCTCTAAATAGCTGCAATAATGAAAACAGAATATAATAAGAAAAAAGTTCCAGCTTTTTTTTTGAGAAAAAAAGTAAATAAGTTTCATATCAGGCAAATTTACTACACCAACCGTCAAATGTTTAATTAAATATTGTAAATTTTCAGTGAAGCTGGCTCGTGCATTAATGAAAACACTACTAATAAATCATATATCGCGAGCAAGTAATTGTCTTTGGAGAACAAATGCCTCTTTCAGTACCAATATTGACACAAACCATATAGCGGAAAAACATTCAAGAATAAAATAATCAAGTTTTTGTTTGTTTGATTAGGGTTTTAAGCCATACTCAAGGCTATTTCACTTACATGACGGCGTGTCAGACCAATTGGTGAAGGAAACCGCCTTAAACGATGCTGGCAAAATGAAAGACAGGACAAAACATTTACATAACATTAACAAAACAGGACACCACAACAAATCGGGATCCTGTGCCCCTAAGCTCAGAGAGCACCAGGGCACAGGAGGCTCCCACCCAACCACCCCCAAAAAACAGCTTTCAAACAATTTTTTTTTGGTAAATACATGTTATCACTACACTGTGCTGATCTGGGTGCTTGTAGCAGCTCGAGTGCTTTGAGCCGATCGGGCGTATAGACAGAGACCAAAGGTCGAGGTTGCTGCGACTGGACGGCTCAAAGCACGATAGCCGATACAAGCAACCATAACAGCACAGTGTAGTGATAACATATTTATCATATACCTTTTATTTTATGACTTTTAAATGGAACTCGTTCGTTCCGCGCACATTTTCATTTCATTGCTGAGTCAGTTGGAAATTTGCATACAAAGATTTCGACGCGGACGTGAGAAACAGAATGCTGTCAAAAGGTGCCTTCATAGACGAGCTTGTTTTTACCGAAGCTTTTCTTAACATTACAAATACTCAACCATATCACACGGCATTTTAATTCACAATTCTATGTCATTTAATAGTTCGAAATAGAAAGCTTATTAGTCGTGAACAAAATTAAACAAATAATAACTATTTGCAACTATAAGCGGAGGCTGTCTTTCGGTCATTTCTCGAATCGAATGTAAACAAATTAATCCGCTTGAAAAACAAAAACATCGATGGTTTGTGTCAGTAAACATTAATCAAAAGTATGCAGTCGTTTGAAGGACAATTTATTGAGCTCTTGCTTATAACTGACCTATCATATGCTTAATTTATTAAATTATAGACAAATTCATTCGAGATAAAAGTGAATTCGACCCAACGCTCAGGAGATAGTTCCTTGATTTCTCTACACACGCTGACCTTGGAATGTGACGTCATTTCAGTCATTCTCGACTGTCCCAGTTTTTACTGTCAGCGACAGATCTGAGTTTTTCTTCAACCATGTCAACATGATATAAGGTTCCGACCATGATAATTCCCGCCACTGTTTGTCCGTGATTTGAAATTCAGTCAACACGGCTGAGGTGATTTAGTTTTACGCAACACAACTCGAACCTGTACTTGTTGTCTAGGAATTATTACTACCATGATTGGAGTAGAAGATGGAACCAAAGTTAAAAAGTTTGTGATTTAACATTGATTCAGGCTTCCCTAAGGATTTCATACGCGTCGACAGCATCGTGCAACAGAAATATCGCTATGGGTGTACGTTTGGAGTTCTCATTTCGTGTAAACATGTAGCTGTTATCGACACTCGTTAAAAATGCGTTAACTAAGGAAAACCTGTCGGATTAACTATATAAAGCACATTTTCAATGAATTATATTCCTATGATCGGAGAAAGGATATTTAAAAGACAAAATATTTATTTATTTGGTGTTCAAGAAAAAAGTGCAGTTATCCCCGAAACAGGTTGGTGGACAAAGTATGCTTTATATGTGCTATTAAAAATAAATATGCCTTGCGTCTTGTTGGATACATTTTCTCTTTCCTTTAACCGAACAAAGTTTGCGACCTTTTTGTACTCTCAATTCTCTCTGAACATTTTAATAAAATTCTTCTTTGATTAAACTTAATAATTTTCTAGTATTCAATTTGTTTAAATCCTTTTGTGTCTATAGTTTAAATGCATAGTCGTCACATTGAACACTTGTCTGGGTCA
>JAVFBZ010216858.1:1730-12725 GCA_032466195.1 Katharina tunicata
GAGGTTAACAACGCCACAGTTGTTGCCCAGTACTTGTTATCAACAATGCCGACAGCAGTGTTCTTCCAATCTGACAAAAACAAATTTCCCCTTAAATATGTAAATCCAATTGAAGAGTCCGTGTTGTGGGAATTGAATGGCCTAAATTCTGGAAAATTCTATATTAAGTTATGGAAATTATTCATAAGTTTTTTGTGTTTAGAATCGTTGCTCGCGTCAGCTAACTTTTGCATTGTTCAGCCGATGGATACAGGTGGAGCGTGACCAAAGCAACGAACGTGGACTAGACAATATTGCAGTAGCACTTCAGTGTCTAGATATGTTAAGGAAAAGTTATATTTTCAAGACTTCTCACCATTCTTTGGCGTAAAGGTAAAAAAGACAATTTGACCAGATTAACAGTTTAAAAAAAAACTTTATGTAGTGTATATAAATAAGGCGTTGGCGATTGTCTCATGTTTTTATTCGAAAGAACGGATATGCTATCCAATGACTTATTATTACTATTGTGTGTTTAAGTTGATTGGCTGCTTCTATCGGTGTCTACGTGACGATAGAAACAATGATATCTCATTTGATACCGTCAACATTTGAAAATTTTCCAGTTTAAAATAGCATAGCCCTGGGGGTCTCTGTTATGTGTGAAAATAACATCCGTGTATATGGTATGTCGACAGCTATAATTAAAACCCTCGAGGCCAAATAATTAGAGAAGAGAGAAACAGATTAAAAGCCTAAGAAATATATTTTTCTAATTTTAGTTTACGCTTTGTTGTTGTTTGAGGAGAGGCTTAAACCTTTTTTGGCTAAATGTACTGTTATTTAAAGAAAACCATATATGTCAGTCAAATATTAAGTTTGCATAATAACGTTTTAGTATTTATTGCTAATTTGTACGAATATATTTCACCAGGACTGTCTAAAGGCCCTCTGTGATTTGCATTCAAAACCCACCTTGTGTGTCGAGATCAATAAAGTGAATTCTGGAGACAGTTAGGCCTAATTGGTCGGTCCGAAAATGATTTTTACACATTCACATTTTTACAGAAAAGCGTGCTGATTTGATTTCCCGAAATGTACTAAATAAAGCACCAAAAGCGTATCTTATTTATCTATAGGATAATGGACAATATAGGATAATGGTGCATGCAGTCGTTGTTATCTTGGGCCGTCTGTTGTTTGCTTTCATTAAATTTAAATTTGAGAGACCGAGCCCTGGCTTAGTTGCGCAGAGTACTGTTAATCGTCTTGTTCTTGTAGAATCTAATTATTTCTGAAACCGTGGGAGTTAAAAAATAAAAAGTGTCAAAAATTATCAACATTTACGATTAAAAAATTATTTAATCTTTTATTCAAAATACGGTTGTGGACAAACTGAAATATATTGGTAGTGGCTTTATACAGAATTGTTCTTCTGCGAACGCATATGTGACATGTGGTTTAATTTAAAAATGACACTAAATTATTTATAAATAATATTTTCAAAACTATTTTCTCGAATTTACGGTATTTGTTAATAAAGTGTTCAGGGAGACATCGCACTTAGTTTAAGCATTTCAGTAGTAAAATTGTATTAATTTATTAAACGATTAAGATATTTTTTCTCGGATTTACTAAAATAAACACAGAAGGCTGGCAACAGGACATATGATTTCCATATTATCTTTGTTATAACTTCATTGCAATAACTACATTTAAAAATACTTGATTGAAACATTTGCGCGAATAGAGAAAAGGGAACTGGCAGAAAATGACAGCCAATTAAGCAGCTGTGAACCCGGAACCAGCTGTAAATGGTAGTCTAACTATAATCATTGCAGAAAGCCATAAGCTCTTATGCTTCGAATGATTTCCATGATGATAATAAGTAATATTTACTGAATGTCTGATTATGAACAATATTTATATCTATCAAGACTGAAATCACTCAAAAGTTCAAAGGAGAAAATGCTTTGATAAAAAATGATTATTCTGTTTAATCCACAAGCCTCAAGTGGAGTGGTAGAACTCAATCAACAGATCAAAGGAGACTGCTTGGATCAAGAAGTGAGCAATCTGTTTAATTCACAAGCTACACGTAGCCTCCTGTGGAGTGGTAGAACTCAGTCAACAGATCAAAGGAGACAATGCTTTGATCAAGAAGTGATCATTCTGTTTAATCCACAAGCTACACGTAGCCTCTTTTGGAGTGGTAGAACTCTACTTTTATAGGTGTTAGAAACAATAAATAAATAAACATACAACTTTCTTCTTTAAGGATTGAAATGTCAATATTCAATTATGGAATTTATTTATGTCTCTTTAATATACAGAAGAGTTATACTCTTCAACTCACTCGTAGCTTGCTTCAAGATGCACAAAGAAGATGGCAATGGCATCGAACTACTTTTATAATTTGAAGCAGACAAAAACTTTACCGATTTTGACTGGAATCCTTCAGACTAATTTTACATGAATATTTTCTCAGGAAGCACAATTCAATAAATCTCGTTATGTCAGAAATCACCAGCGGAAGAATCAACCACTCAACAGCTTTCCTGTTTGCAACAAAAATATATCAAACAACTTCTTTGGCATAATGTTAGTGAAATAACAACGGCGTTAATTCAAACAAACAAACAAACCTTCATTACATTACGTTAAGTCTTTTTGGTGATAGTTACTTTTTTTTGCTAGATGAAAGGGTTTTGTTTTTCTACATAGATGTGATGACCCTTTTAGTTTCTTTAAACTGGCAGAACATGTTAATATGGCACTTAATCTGTACATATGATTATTAAGTATGTTACGGTACGGTTTGTTGAAACTAATTTATATTAGTTTGAACAAGGAGTCAAGGTTGATTTAATACATGAATTTGAATGAAGAAAATACTATCATATTATTGTTTGGCCACACAAATATTCTTCTCAGTTTAAAGGAAAAAAAACAAAAATCAAGGTTATATTAAAATTACAGACCCAATGAATTGTACAAAACTCCTATTACATTTTTTGTAGCATTCCTCGTTTAGAACTGAAAGCCAATTACACCGAACTACTGTAAGTAAAATGTGGTGGCATGATTTATATATGTATTTTATACAAATATAAATAACCCAAATTATTAAATCAAAATATAACCTTAGCAAAACAGAGCCTGTACAAATGTATAAAAAAATATATTTGAGCTACATCATTTTAAAATACATTTCCTCCAGCAATATGGTCACTTCCGCAATATATTTTACTTACATTAGTTCAGTTTAAGTGGCTTTCAGTCGACAACGAGTAGACCAACAAAAAATGTTATAGCAGTTTCAGCAACAACTTGATATGTTATATTATTTGACTATGACTTTGATTTTTCGTTTTCTTCCTCTTTTACCACGATAGTGATCATTATAATAAACTACTTGTTATTTCTCACACGACGGCGTGCATGACCAATTGATAAAGGAAATTACCGACCCGTAATTGGCAACAGACACACATTTACCCCTTTCGGAATAAAGGAAGACCTGGAAAGTCACAACTGTTTAACTCGCGTTCGTTTTGTGTTTTAAATGGGCCTTTGTTTATTTTATTTTTGCATTCTAATTTTAAGCTGTCCATATAGTGCACACGTATTGTAAGTTACTTACAAATGCATGTGCATTATATGACAACACGAAGAGATACATAATAAATCACCCACCCCTTTTTTGTTATCCGACCAGTGCACCAAGCAGTATTAGGGCCAATAGTGATCGTAAGGTACAGATGCTGTACTGAAAACTAATTAACGTAAGGTATTACCTGTCAGTCACTATCGGACAAGGATTTCTATTTCCTGTAACCGTATTAGTATAATGAAGTTGTGAGTAGTTAATTTACTACACCTTTGTCGTTTACTGAGACGCCCGCAGAAGGACTGGTTCTAAATACAAAGCTCAAAGCTCCGAGGTGCTGAAATAGACACAACCAGGAAGTAATTTGACAGAAATTGAAATGCAGTGGATCTGTATTTAATATGCCATTTGTCTCATTCGGTTATTTTTGCGTGTATTTAACAGTGTAGATGACACTAGAAATAACGAATCGGCATCGACCTTAGCCGTGTATTGGTTCAGTACTAATGTGTCATATTTAATATTGTTGTGTTATAGTGTGATATACATGTATGTATGTGTTAACCGTAAATGTAATGTACATGTATTGCGGAAAACCTAGATGGACCTCTTAAATCCGCTGCACCGTTCCCCGTATATACTTAAGTTACAGTAAAAGTAAAGCGGAGTTTAAATTAGAAAAATCAAGCTTTTGTAAATGGTTGCCGTTTTCAGTCGATATAATGATTTTAAATTTGAAAGTCATTTCAAGACATAAAAGTCACTGAACTTACACAGTGCTGATATAACCAGAAAGTGAGGACAATGAAAAAACAGTAGCCAAAGAACTATTTAGAAAAGCTAGTAAGGATGTGAATTGTATGAAGGGAAAGACGGCGGGTGTGGGAAAGGTTTTGGTACATGTTATATACTAGCTAAATATGTGAACGTTTCCGGTTGCACTCAGTCCAGTATTAAGTAGAGGTATTTCCATGTGTTTAAAATGGGGACTTGATTTTAATGTTTTGGGAAGACAAATTCGTAATTGCTTGTAAAACGAAAGCCTAAAAATAATTTTCCAGCATTTACGTTAAACGGTCCTGCAATATAAATTGTTGATACTTATTGTTAACTTTCTGTGAAATTTAAAAACAATGGTACATTTATGGAAGACGCAAAACGCCTGATCAACCAGACATCAATAACTGAATTTGCTCTCAAAACGAAATCCAACCAAATACAAATTTCAAAACTGTTAAATATCAGCATCAACAAATTTATTTTTGTGTAAGCTGTCATTTACTATAATGCTAAATTATTTAAACTCGAACCATTTTTCAATTATTATTACTACTAAAGGTAAAATGTACGAGTTTGGTGGCAGGGTACCAGACTACTTCAAAATGTCCTGACCAGGCCGCAGAGATGTATCTTGCGGGACATACGAGATCTCGCGTGATCAGTTTGACAGACAAGGACATTTAATATGGTGGGACCAAAGGGCTTTGTTGACACATACAAGAAAACATGCATGGCCGGCCCTCTTTACGTTGAATTTGAATTGTGGAAAGATTTCATCTGATTCATCCAACTGTTGTACCCAATGGATATTTTATATTTCAACATAACTGTTTTAATTGATGAAAAAATACCAGAAGCAATCGGCATTTTTTGAAACCCCTAATTTTAAATGCGTATGCGAGTTTAATATAGTTGTAATTCGCCCAACAACGACCGCATAATTAATGATAATTTACCGAATATCCCTACATAAAATGGTGCTTCTTTATTACGAAGCCGGTTATAAATACCGGCGAAGGTTTTAATCTAAAGGACTGGCTTAAGGCATTAAAATAACTCATATAACATTACCGTAACGTACCGAAAGCGTTTCTAAATAACAACAAATCCAGACTAAAGAGCTGCAACCGACCGTTAAAAAAAATACATATCTGAATTAACTCCATGCATATAAATTTGGCGGTAAACATGAATGTATGGAGAAGTTTTAAAGGAGTTCGCCAGTATTTACTTATTCACATCAAATCTTTAAATTAATTTGAAGGATGAAAAAGGAAACCATAAAGCAGCAAAACCTTATTTCGAATTTCAAGACCGTATCAATCTGGAATTTAAGTTTGAACGCAAAAACGACAACTGGAGATGCTCATCTCTGTGCAAATTACGTCCAATGCCACTTATCCCATTTTAAAACCTCATTTTAAGTTCAAAGATATACTTAATAAAAACCTACATTTTTTCATAAAAAAAATATAAAAGGTTGAAATTTGGATAAATATTTCTTTAAACTTTAAAATATACTTAAGTAGTTTCATGAATACGGGCTCTGGTGCTACCTTATGGACGAAATGCAGAAAGCGGATTAGTTTGGCATCTAGCTTTGCGGCACGTGCAAGTCCTGGGTTGTCCTTGGTTGTCCTGGGTTGTCCTGGGTTGTTCTGGGTTGTCCTGGGATATCCTGGGTTGTCCTTGGTTGTCCTGGGTTGTTCTGGGTTGTTCTGGGTTTTCCTGGGTTGTCCTGGGTTGCCATTGTCCCTGTTTGCCGTCAGTTTCGAGATTGCTTTACTTCTTTTGTTTGCATGGGACGCCGTCATATGAGTGAAATAACTTAAAGTACGGCATGCACACCGAAACCATATACAATCTGTTTCTCATGTGAATCAAAGGCTTTGTGTATCAAACAATGCTAGCCCTTTTAAACTTTTAAGTGGAATTAAGTCGAAACTTTGGGATATTCTCCTTAAAATCATTATAATTTTCTAATTACATGAAAACAGCAACCGTTGTATAAGAACTATCCGTATTATAGAGAGTAGATTCAAGTAAAAAGACTTAATTCAAAAGAAATCGAGTTAGTTTAACAGTTTATGTCAGTTTCAAGCAATGAAAACACATTGTAAAGAACTAAAGACAAAAAGAAAACAACAAGGACAGCATAGACATTTAAATAAAAGCAATCCTATTAATTAAAACTTTATCAAAAATTAAAGTTCTGTATAAATTTCGACCTGAGATAGGTTAGGCAATCAACACATACAGTCTAGACTCATGTGAATCAAAGGCTTTGTGGACAAAACAATGGTAGCCCTTTTTGACCTATAAGTGGGATTAAGTCGAAACTCCGGGATATATACTGAATCATTGCTTTTTCTGAAATATATTCTAACTTTCTAATTCCACGAAACGAGCAGCCGTTTTATAATAACTTCGTGTACGTGTTTTACAGGTCTCGATTCACGCAGCGTAAAATCAACAAAAGAAAATATACATTTAACATCAGTTTATGCCAGTTTCAAAACAATAAAATCACGTTTAGTTTGTAAATCACTTAGGAAAAACAGAAATCAAAACCAAACAACACATACCATACACATATAATTAAAATCAAACATATTAATTAAATTGAAAATAATTGGGGTTTTACGCTGTACTCAAGGTTATTTCACTTATATGAAAGCGTGCCAGCCCAATCGGTGAAGGAAACCACCTTTAACGATGCTGCATGGCAACATGCGAGACAGGATAAAACATTTACATAACATTACGAAACCGGACACCACAACAAATCGGCATCCTGTGCCCCTTAGCTTAGGGAACACAAGGGCACAGGAGGCTCCTACCCAAAAATTAAAAATAAAGTGCTGGATTAATTCTGATTTGATATATATATTAAGCTTATTATGTTCTAATGATGATTAAGTGGTCATAAAATGAGCAAGTTTTGGCTATAAAAAAAGGTTATAAATAAATACATAATAGCACATAAGCCTTTATGGACGACAGTCCCAGCATTGCAAAAAATAGAAGAAACCAACGAAAAAGAGAAACACACGGCACTTTATCGTTTGTTTTAGAGATCTATCACACGCTTTATTGACATTTGTTTTTATATTAAGTGGCATTAAGTGGCAATAGTTGCCACTTAGATTTAAAAATAAAATTAAACGAATAGTTATCATTGCTATCATTTTGAAGCCACTGCATAGCCTGTCGTTAAAAGGTCACTTACTATACGCTTATCAGATAAGCGTTATTTGTGTAAGTGTCTTAACTAAGCTTATATCACACACGATGATATTACTTTCTAAATATGGATTTCCTGACGATTTATTTGCGGTATACGTTGAAGACGTTACGTGAATATCATAATTTTATAACGACCACTTTACGCGGAGCCATATGCCCTGGCATGCATATGATAATGTATAGATGTTGGTGATTGACTGACTGATTGGTGTTTCACGCCGGGCTGAAGGATAATTCACTCGCATGACGGCAGTTTATTCCAACATTACAAAGAGGACGGTAATACAACAACACATTTGAAGGCACCTGTGATCGCTCTGGTAGAAAGATAATACCCGTCAGCGCTACATATAACAGCAAGAATAAAAACTCGAAACATACTGACCTTAGCCAGAGAATCATAAATTGGTTTGTTTGTTTGATTGAGGTTATATGTCGCTCTCAAGGTTATTTCACTTATATGACGGCGTGCTAGCCCGATTGGCGAAGTAAACCATCGTAAACGACGCTAGCAACATGGAAGACAGGACAAAAAATTACATAACATTAACAAAAGAGGACACCACAACAAATCGGCATCCTGTGCCCTTTAGCTCATAGAGCACCAGGGCACAGAAGGCTTCAATCCAGTAGATTGGGGCGAGTCAGTTTAATAAAACGTTGTAAAAATATCAAGGATTTTGTTGTTGTGGGGGATTCGGTGTTTTATTACCAATCAGCTAAGCATAATATATTTAAGACGCGCATAACACAGGTATTTTAAAGAGACTACAGGTTTATCGAGTAGGTCCATATATTAACTTGGTCATCCACCTCATACACAACTGAACATAGCGTTTTATCTCTACTGACGATGACTCAAATACAGTCGAAATATTGAGACCAATAACTAAACTCGATTTTAAAGACTTAATAATTTGATGAGATCTTGTTGTAAAAATTCATGTTTCCACTCCCGTTTTCAGTAAATTTAGAGGAAGTGTCATAGGCGAGTAACATATCTCGTTAAAAGACCTGTGTTATACGCGTGTAACACATCTAATCTCATTCTTTTTAACATCACTGATGCTATTTGGTTAATTGACAGATTTCCAAAAAGAGTAAAGATTTACAATTTTTTTTTAGTTTAATGGGTAACATAGAATAAGAGAAAATCCGAACAAGGAAGTCATGTTGGCATATATAAGTTATCTATACAAGTTTCTCTTATTATATGTTACTCTCATAGAATAAAAATAAATCTTATATACAGTGAAATATTTGTATTGCTAATATTTTATATTATATTTCAAAATAGTTTTATGTTCTCTATAGTGGGCATAAGAAGCCCCAGGCTAAAGTTACTCATGGTAAAACCGACTCTAAATAAAGTTTGATTGGATTTGATTTGTTTCTCTAAACTGATCCGTGGAACTACTGGCTGCAATGGATAAACACGACAGATACTATTGCAATACCTATAACTGATGTTTGGAACATCTTTTGATATAGTTGTCGATAGGCTATTGACACTATGCAATGCACCTATCGATATAGTCCACTGTTGGTCAAGGAACTATTGCAAATTCTGACACATTGTTAGACAGCTAGACGCGACATGTATCCTGGTCGTACCAGCCTTTAAAGTCTCTATAAGTCTGCACCGGCAAAGAATCGTTGCTTAATTTGGCACAAAGATTACACCAGGCTTCATGATAAAAATATACTTCGCCAGTGTACGTTTTTCGCCATTCGTGATACCGTTCGTATAAAGCTGGATTTTTGTCAAGAAGTAATAAATATGCTGCTAATTTTTTTGGCGAGTTAAAACCGGCTGTGTTAATATAGGAACCCTTGGGTAAAATTCTCTCATAGTTACTAGGGTCAGCCCCTCCCATAACGATAGGCACCGCCCGCCAATTAAACAAAGGCTGTCCTGGTTTCTCGGTCACGTAATTTCGACAGTGACTGTTCTCCATCGCTAAGTAAAATTTATAAGAGCTCATGGTTTCTTCACATTGCACTGATTTTTTGGGACAGCTAAGTTTTCCACAGCGCCCATACGTATCGACAGGTATGTGTGTCTGTAGTTCACGAACATAAGCCAACCGTTTTGTATGTGTAGCATCACAATTGCTGCTCATTTGCGAAACTAATTTGGACTTTGATTGCATGATTTCTGTTAAAAGTTTCATGTACTGATCATTTGATAATGGCGTATCTCGTTTAAAAATGGAAAAGTAGTTAACTTGAGCGTCACTATCATACCGGTAGTTCAATGTAAAATTAAAAACTCCGTTAAAGGCAGCCGGTGATAGTCCAATAAGATGCGGTGGTTCCATCACAAAATAAACCCATCTTTGGTGTGGTAATCTCTTCGTAGGTAAGTTTTTAACACCGCCCAAGTCTCTGGCGTGCATCACAATGGCATCACTGGTCAGCAGATCTTTTCTATTGTACGTTGTCACACAAGTTACATTATTGCCACATTCAATCTTTAAAGGAATATAAGTCATATCTCCATAAAAACTGGTCCATGCTAAAATACGTTTGACTTTTGAAGAATTGACTGGTAAATAGTTTTTAACGGGTTCCCCGTAATCTATAAACCATCCTGACGGTTTGTATGTATGTACTGGAATGGAACTCAGCTTTGCCTGGTAATGCCGTTGAATTTTTAAGTATCTATGGTTAATCACAACATCTACCGCGGGATTTGAAACATTCTTTATTTCCAGATGGTTAATCACAACATCTACCGCAGGATTTGCAACATTCTGTATTTCCAGGAATGCGGGTAAATTTTCATACAATACACTTTGCACTTTAGTGAGGCGTTGATTGTCAGTGACGTAAATTGGTAGATAAAACAAAACGATACACATGACTATAATAGATAGCACAGTGAAACTCTTCTTCAGCTGCCATCCACCAGACCCCTTATCAACCTTCCTAGCTGCCATGGTTACTGCTTCTTATCCTTAGCTCCACTTACACAGGTCTGAAAACAGAGTGAACAATTTGGTGTAAAATCCCAATCAATCAATCAATCCATCCATCATAAAAATGATGGATGGATTGATTGATTGATTGGGGCTTTACACCATACTTAAGGCTATTTAACTGTATATGACGCCGTGTCAGCACAATGGGCAAAGAAAACCACAAAAGGACGCAGGGAACAATACATTTACAGGACAAAAAATCGGGACACCACAACAAATCGACTTCCTTAGATCAGGGAACACCAGGGCACAGGATTCTCCCACCAAATCACCCGCATATTATAATGGTTAGATCAGGGAACACCGGGGCACAGGATGCTCCTACCAAATCAACCGCACATTATAATGGTTAGATCAGGGAACACCGGGCCACAGGATGCTCCCACCAAACCACCC
>JAVFBZ010216869.1:0-12723 GCA_032466195.1 Katharina tunicata
ACCTTGCATTTTTTGTTTTTCCAGAAAATAGTTTGTGTCATGGAATGGCGTGTGTTATTGTACTCATATATATATATTGCTTCATTATTCTCTTATCCTAGGTTAGCTGTTTTGATGCTGTATTGCTATTTGATCCACATAATCTTACTAAACTTTACTGAGGGACCGAGGCGTTCCAGTACAGCCAATAAACAACACCCCCATGGTAAGTGGAAAGAACTAGGATATATGATTTACAATTAAATTTATATTCATGTTGTCGGACTGTCTCACTGTAAATGGTTTACATGTCTCTATAGATCAATTAACAAACATCTCCTTTTCACTATAGAATAAGAGAAGCGTATACAAAAGGGGAGTCACGTTGTGATAGATAACCAATTTCGGCTTTATGATACCATAAATAACACCCACTCCTGGCTCTCTGCTAACGAATTATCTTTGAAAATTTCCGAAAATAAATGTATGCTTATATCCCTTATGAAATCTACTGCTCGACGCTGTCCTCTTTTAACGATATCTGGTTCTGAAATTCATCGTGGTAGGATTCAAATTTCTTGGAGTTTTATTCAATGATAGGTTGAACTGGCCTGTGCATATTCATTTTATATTAAACAAAATCATATGAAGAAATATTGGCTTAATTAACTATATATAAATAGCCAACACTTTTCTCTCGACCCATAATTCACGATATTTTTGGGCACGGGAACTTTCCCCATACACATGTATATACACATGAAACTCTCATTTTTATTCAATGGTTAAACTGATATACCAACACGAAATTAATATATCAGCTTTGCTTAACAATACGTTTAAGAAGTACAAACTTTTATCCAAAAATGTTTCAAAAGATAACATGCTAATAATTATTTTCCCCAGAACACAATTTATTTCTTGATCTAAGCATTCCATATTAATTTGTGGTTTGTTTCAGGATAAAGTAAATAATACCCGGAAGAGTATTACATCCGAGGGTTTCTCTGTTTAAAGAAAGGATAAGGATAAACCTCTTAGACGGGATCTCAAATATTTACCAAAGCAACTACCCTGGGGACCTCATTGTATAGTTATCGTGTTAAATAAACGGCACAACTTTTATTCTGCTTCTTAATTCTACATGGTGCGTCCCATATCACAAGGCTGTACTGTGTGTAAGGATATTGCCAATATAGAGTAGCTCACATTGTAATAACACTCTACACGTATATATGGTAGCCAGGGTACATTAAAATGTTCCACGGATTTATAAAACAAGTTATGACGAAAAACCTGGATCCATATAGCCACTGTAATGTCTTTTGCTAACCTGTGGAGGTATATGAAATTATAGGGGTTATTCGCGAACCTCCTTGGAAGTTTCACCTCTTGTGCACGTAAGTACTATCTAATTGTTCGTATATATGCAGACTACATCCGTGGAGAAAGTAAAGCCATTGCAATTGGGAAATCGATGATTTGTTTGTAGTTAGGCCTACGTTAATCGTGTACATAATATATTATAGGGGTTAAAACCTAATGACATGCCATTTCTTCAACGACTTTTCGTCTTTTGGAGCCATATAGAAGTTGAGACACTTCGATTCAATTCAGATTTTATGGATGACAACTTCTGATATAATAACGTTTCGGTCTAGTGGCTAAGACCGATTTGAAGCAATGACTTCAGTTGAGATTTGTAACCATTGCTTTAAAACGGGCTTAGCACCTAGGCCGAAACATAGCGCCGAAATTATACCAGATGTTGTCATTCTTAAAATCTTATGTTATTCTGATTTCAATGACACGTACGGGTTCTGACAGTGTCAACTCGGTGGAAACAATTGTCAGGCTCTCGCCACACAAAATAAAAATCGAAGAAAAAACTTACATTTTTGGACGGTTCACTGTTAATAAATTCATAAAAATGGCGGTTTTATGTATAATATTATATATGGGTTCGATTCCTGCAAGAGTCTCAGCCTACAAAAAAAATAAAAAAATCTGAACTAGAATCTGTTCAGTATCAGAGAGTGTTATCCCAAAAAACGAAAATAGTGTAAACTGAATCATGGAAGGATTACTATAAAGTGGACAACTCAGTGTTCATAACATTGTGGCATTTCTAGTTCTTTGCCGTCCAGTTGTTTTTGAAGTGGTTTTGCAGGGTGCTCGTCGGTGAGCTAGTGCAAACCGATTCACCTTAGGCTTAGGATGTGCTGGTTTCATGAAGGTCATCTGTGTCGTAAAGCTACATTTGTTTTTCGGTGCAGTTTTGCATGGTCTCAAACTACCAAGCATACTTCCAGTGTTGATCTCTTCACGTCGACACGTTTTTTTAGTTCCTGAAGGAACAGTTAAAGTGTGGAATGACATGGAAATGTTTTTTGTCGCCAAATTGTGTCAACATGCTAACTAAAGAAAATATGTTAAAACTTTTCGGGTAAGTCTATGTTCATTTAATAAAGTCTTATGTCTCAATAAACAGGTGTGTTTTTCTTCTCGGAATATATTGGTTTATTATTCATTGCAGATCGACTTCTTCCAGGTTAAATGTATTAGTTATGTTTTGGCTAGTTAATCACTGTAATCCGTTCTGATCTTTACTTCAGGAAATGAAACGTTCCAAACTATTAAACCATGATATTGTCATGCTGAGCGGAATGACATGTGTGCTTTGGTTTTTAATAAAGGCCATTTAAATGACATCGGAATGATGTCACGCTGGTTATGTTAATGTGGTTTTACGCCAACAAGGTTTTTCACTCATATTACGGCGTTTGTCATTCATGTCACGGCGTGTTTCACTCATATCACGGCGAGCCAGCTCCAAAGGTTACAGGAATCCAGTCAACGACGTACTTGGAAGCAAACAATGACAGGACGCAAACAATGAAGGCTTCAGAGAGACATCGCACGCTGAGGAGTTCTCTTATTATCTGATTATCATTGGCTAATACAAATACAACTAGTTCTATTTATTAACTATGATTGATTTTCACTTATGTGAAAATGGTTGGGTGTTCAGCGCACGCCATGTTCTTAATTTAGTACGAGAAATAAACGAGTTTAAGTACTAAATTAAAATATTTAAGAAATAAAATAATTATGGTTTATTCTATAATCTAATCTAAAGTTCGTGGGAGATGTGCTTCATGAAGTTCGTACCTGATATAAAGAGACACCTGGAAGCTGGTACTTTGTGACGTCTTGTTAAGCGCTCGGCTACTCCTGTGTATAGTCATTGTCTAATCCCGGAAATTCAGTTTAAAATGCAATTGACAAACCAATCAAATGGCACAAATTCTACAATTTGTTACTAAAAGTTGTAGGGATAAGTAACGTAGCAATTACGAGAAAGGCACTAATCAAACAGATTTGACAATTGTCACTGCGGGGAAATGTTATATTTTTTTCAGACTTTTAATATTCTAAATTGAAACATAATCATGCCTTTCAGAGATTAAAATGTATTTTACCGAAACCAAACGCCATAAGCGGGTGTTTGGGAAGGAGTCTCATGTGCCCTTGTGTTCTCTGAGCTAAGGGGCTCAGGATGCCGATTTGTGGAGCCCTGTTTTGTTAATGTTATGTCAATGTTTTGTCCTTTCTTGCATGTTGCCAGTGTTGTTTACGGTGGTTTCCTTCACCGATTGGGCTGGTACGCCGTCAGATAAGTGAAATAACCTCGAGTACAGCGTACAACTCCAAACAAACAAACAAACCAAACGACATACCGCGTATGGTAGGTTACGTACCATGCTAGTTGTAGGATCACTTGTGTAATGAGAGACAAATTGGGTAAATGTAGCCAATTATTCCTTTATTGTCGGTGAAATATGCATTATGGGTAATCGACCATATCAGAGTATTAACAATCATGTCATCTGTAACATTAAAAGCCATCAGCAGATTTATTGAAATGATAGGGAATAAATGGATAATTTAGTTATATGCTTCTTGTGCATGTGCGCATGATCAATAATGCATAGCAGTGTATTTAAATGCAATTTATTATTATTTATCATTGACACTGCTTTAGTTTTGATATGTTTCTGAAAATGCAACAAAAATTCTCCCAGACTGTGCATAGTTTGCTCTGCTTTTTAAAACAGTATGACAGCGTTTGTTGGGTATTATTTCTGAGTCCAAGTGTGAATAGTTTGGAGGGAACCTCCTGTGCCCTGGTGCTCTCGGAGCTAACGGGCATCTGGAAGCCGATTTGGTGTGGTAACTTGCTATTCGTCCTGTAAATGTGGTGTTATGTCTTTTGCCAGCAAGTATTGTGGTTTCGTACAAGTACTAGTTGCACCCATCGGGCTGGCACGCCGTCTTATGAGTGAAATAACATAAAGTACAGTGAAAAGCCTTAATCAAACAAACAACAATCTTTGTTAAAGTTATACTCGTCTTGTGCGATCTCCTGTATGTTTTGAGGTAGCAAGCATGCTATTAATACTTATTACACGGGGAGAATATTTGTTTCAGTGGAGCAAACTACTTTACGTTAATGGCTAGTTGTAGAGGTCGAAGGCAATAACGGGGAACTTAATAGTGTACACAACTTTACAGTCTGGGTCCAATGCAAAGCGATCACCATAAAACACAGTTTACGTGGGAATCACAAAGTAGTATTTGTCTATATCGACACACTGGTTGTGTTTAACTATATATGTTCCACGTAAATCTCACTCACTTCATATAAAGTTTTCCTCAAGGATAACTTATAAATAAAGCTCTGTGTTTAAAGAAAGGAGAGAGTAAAGCTCTAAGGCGGAATCCCAAATATTTACTCAAGCAATCAGCCCAGGTACCGCATTGTGTAGTAATCATGTTAAATAAATGGAAATGTATTTAGGCAACTTCTTGATGCTAAGACCTGCCATAACACTTGTCCATACTGTGTGAAAACACATCTCTAATCAAGAATGGCTCGAATTGCAATAACAATACTGGTACTCGTAGAGTAATAAAATCATCCGAGGCTATTTTGAGACACAATAATTAAACCACGGCCACAGCTTCAGACTCATCCACAGCTTCAGACTCATCCACAGCTTCAGACTCATCCACAGCTTCAGACAAATCCACTGCTTCAGACTCATCCCCAGCTTCAGACTCATCCACAGTTTTAGACTCATCCACAGCTTCAGACTCATCCACAGCTTCAGACACATCCACCGCTTCAGACTCATCCACAGCTTCAGACTCATTCACAGCTTCAGACACATCCACCGCTTCAGACTCATCCACAGCTTCAGACTCATCCACAGCTTCAGACTCATCCACAGCTTCAGACTCATCCACAGCTTCAGACACATCCACCGCTTCAGACTCATCCACAGCTTCAGATTCATCCACAGCTTCAGACTCATTCACAGCTTCAGACACATCCACCGCTTCAGATTCATTCACAGCTTTAGACTCATTCACATTTGGAGGACGTTTTACATTTTCAAACAAATGAAAATTTATGGACGGTTTGACATCACTACACTTCAGTGACTTTGAAGGCATAATGCTTAATTTAATGTACAGAAAACGCATTGGTCGACTGCTTAAGAAGAAATAAAATAGAAATTTTGGAGGCTTTGCGCACAATAATTTCGCTATGTAAGTTTATCTTGGAAGGTGAACGGGGGAGTTTTGTCCACTCGGTTCAAAATTACTTCATGGTGGTCCTAAAGTTTGTACACGCTTCGGAAATATGCAGGTGTTCCTTTTATATTGTTTTCGTTTTGGCGAAGTACTTAATTCTCATGCATCAAGTTGGCAGTGTTGACATTAAGGACCAATTAACATTTTGTTATTCTGGGATGTGTAATTTACAGCATCGTTAGCTTTACCATATAAAGTTACCGTGTTAACTGCGATCCGTCAGGGTGTCTTCAATCATTATAAGTATGCTTTTATAACATAATATGAATATCAGGCTAGTTTGTGTTTTTGCGTAAAATAATAGTTTACGTTGCATTTATGTTAATCCAGAAAAAATGTTTTTTGTCAAGGAACGGCGTGTGTTATAGTACTTATTATTCACTGCTGCCGGAACAGATTAGCTGTTTTGATGCTGTCTTGTTATTTGATCCACATAATCTTTCTGAACTTTTCTGAGGGACCGTGGCGTTCCAGTACAGCCAATAAACAATACTCCCTTGAAATGTTTCCTGAGTGGAAAGAACTGGGATGTGAAATTTCCAATAAAAGTTATATTCATGTTGTCGGACTATCTCACTGTAAAGGGTTTACAGGTATCTATATACCAATTTACAAACATCTCCTTTTCAATATAGAATAAGAGAAGCTCCACAAAGGAAAGTCATGTGTGATAGATAATCAATTTCGGTTTTATTCTACCATAAATAACATCCACTCCTGGCTCTCTGCTAACAAATGACCGTTGAGTATTTCCAAAACTAAATGTATGCTATTCTACTGCTCGACGCTGTCCTCTTTTAACAATATCTGGTTCTAAAATTCATCGTGTTAGCGAGTTCACATTCCTTATTTTTTTTTATGAAATATTGGCTTAATTAACTTATTTAAATAGGTACATTAACGAGAAATCACTCGTTATACTCTAATACTCGTTTACCTATCATGCTGTAATATCATCTAGAGCAATACCTATGTCACTCATTTAAAACCATTAATCAATTAATAAACGCGCTATCCGTGTCATCACTTTATCTCATCGTCTGGAACACACCCAGCCCCTATTCACAAAATTACAAATCTTGCCTCTTTTTACTCTGAGTTACAATCTAATTGTCAGTTTTGCTCATAAGTCATTTTACCACCACGAATCTCTCCCAAGTACTGTCCAAAGCTACTTCATAAAACAGTCATCTATCCACTCTTACAGCACGAATCTCTCCCAACTACTGTCCAAAACTACTTCATAAAACAGTCATCTATCCACTCTTATAGAACCATATCTATACGCTGGAGTTCAATAAACCTATATACAAAAGCAATTTCTCATTATTCTTTTGCCAAAACGGCTTCTAGAGAATATAACATTCTTCTTAAAACTTTTCAAAGCATATCTTTCCTATCTGTATTTAAGTCTAAACAAAAATCCTATCTAATCCTAATACAGTGTTTGCACCGTCTGTACATATGTTAATGTATTTAATGAGAATTAATTATCAACCAAAGTAGTTAAACCAACCACTTTAAAGACAACTTTCTTGAAGGTGATTGTATATTTCAATTTTGGGATAGCATAAGCCCCAAGGAGCTCTATTCCCGCCAGTGAATGGACTATTTCTCGATTTTGTATAGTTTTGTATAATCTGGTATGTCACGAAATAACTTTCGTTGCACTAATTTCTTTTTTAATTCATTTCTTTCTCTTCTTCTACGTGTCCTCTTTGATATGATCGCAATGGTTATAACTCTCATTTTCAATTTCTCTTTATTTCCATTGGTGAAAAGATATCAATTAGTCAGTCAAAGCGCACAAAGGGTGATTATGCAAATTAAAATGACCTTTGATCGAAATCAGCAGTAACACTTAAAACAAAAGAACACAAATTAAATTATGGGATTAAAACCTCTTAAGAACTGTGTGAGTTAAAATGAATTGTGAGTTAGTAAACGGGTCGTGGAATGCCTATCGTCGATTGGCGGAAAGTTCACTGGTTCAATGGGAGACAAATCGTGTTGTGTAATACGTATTTTGGGTAATCAACCAGATGAGGATTTATACTTTACAAAACAAATCATTAATACTATTAAAGGACCAAAACAACTTCAATAGACAAGCTAATGGAAATTTATTGCTAGTCTGCGTGTATGCCTTTAGTCCGTATATTTGAAAGCTTAGCCTTAAAAGCAGGGATTATTAAAGTCCTTTGCTATTGGCACTGTGCATGCAAATTTAATGGTTTGCAAATTGTTCCGTATAGTTAATTGTCGAAATATCCGAACAATTAGCAAGATGAGTTTTAAGAAATTTAAATCCATTATAGGATTCTTATCCATAACCGCTAGAATGGAATATATTACACTCTCTTTTATTGAGTTACATGTACTCCAGTTGGAAATATATTTGTCATTACTTTCCATTATTGGTGAAAAACACGAGCTAGAAACTATAATGGCACTTGTATATGATATTGCCATTCTCTCGCCTCGGTGTGATTTAGATGGCTAGTTGCGGGCAATCGCAGGGGAGCTTAGAATGGCACTTTGCGATACAGACTGAGTCAATCACCCGGCGATAACACTAAACACACATCACATGAGAGTAATAAAGCACCATTTATCTATATGACCGATACCAATATATATCAGTTCTTTGTGAACAAACAAAAAGTATAAAATCGCAGGAGATTGGAATAACTATGTTGCCGTTGTATATTTTATCTGAACAACATAGTTGTTACAAAATGATCTGCTAAAACTCCGACATTGGCCAAATCTCTTTGCTGTTTATTCTGCTGATTGAATTCAATAGTTGATTTTTGTCATGTTGGACGCCTTTCTATACATAATAGAGAAACGCGTATATACAATGTTATGTGAATGTGTATTTTTGAACTCTCAGATCTTATTTTTGAGATAGATCATAAGCTAATTTCACGAGAGTATACAATGTCATATTTATTTTTATGGCACCGCTTTATCCATGTGTTGACATATTGAAAGATACCTTTAGTTTTCTATTCTCAACGGATATTACAGTTGGATGTTCGAGTCGTTTGAACACCATTGACACACATACATGTAGATCTGTTATTTGCATCCAACTTGGGAGATGGGTCCATTAATAACGTCTCGTTGTTATCCTCGGAGGAACAGATTACATATATCCCATTTCACTAATGTAAATGATAACGTCTGTGATAAACGTAAACATACGCCATATCTCATCATTGAAATCTGTTATTTTTTCTGTTATAAAGTATGTATTGACAGTTTACCACTGGTTGTCTAATATAATTCAGTGAGGCCATAACTCATAATCTAGCAACATTGTAATACGGACAACAGAAAACGACTTTATCAGGGAAGACGTAACTAATTATTTACCTAGAATAATAAATATATTTACAAAGAAAAACAACAACCCGATAAGTGGATACATTAAACACATATTTTGTTTGAAGAATTTTCTCCCTTATGCTTAAAACAGAAAAATGAAATGTTTTGCCAAAGATGAGATTTTATAGTTTTTATTTGACTTATTGCTATTGTCAATACGCATAGCCTGTGTCCAATAGTGTGTAACAATACCAGGATTATTGATTATGGTGAATAAATGTATGAAAACCAAATGATCAGAACATTCTATTATTGGCCAGACTCCCATAAAACCCATGACCGCAAGTCTAACGGCCATTGTCCGGCTATATAGGCGACAGCCATATATAGGGTTAATACAAGATCTGTTCTGTACAGTGCCAGCATAATGTAATTGGGGTGATATATGGCTTGGTATATCTTTCGTACGTACTACCTTGTGAGAAAAATGATTTTGAGACGAATTTTACATAATTATCAAAGAAAGTCATACACTACCGTCATCAGAATCAAATGACTTTAACGAAAAGCCATTACTTTGAAAATAGATTGACATGCAGAATTGACTTTTTTGCACCCGAAGTATATATTCATGGTGGTAAATTTTCGAGTGGATCATATTATGTACTCAATTTTGTCAATGTTAATTGATTCAGACCTATGGTCCCAGTTACATACACTGAGTGCACGTAAATAGTCATGCTTTATAAATTTGATGGGACCTGTCTACCCACGTATAGCGGAGCAAGCAAGTGTAACATGGTAAATAGAACCGTATCATAGTTTAATGCAGGTTTCATGGACTCTCTGACTCTACGGCTTACACTTGTAAGGTAATGTCATGTTCACGATTGATTGATTCGTGTATTACGCCGCACTTAAGGTGGTTTCACAAATATGACAGCGTTTCAGCCAAAATGGCGAAGTAAAACAACCTAACGACGCAAGTAAAACAGAATACATTTACAGGACGAAAAGAAAAAAACCGCAACAAATATTGTAGATTGTTGTAGCAATCTTCCAAATGTGGGTTGATAACTGGGTGTTTTTTCTTTAATTCGCTCTAATAATTTGCGTGTTAGACCTAAAAGAGGACAAAATGAAATGCCTTAATGGTCAAAGGTAGGCCTGCTTACATACGCAAGATTAGGTGTCTTTTCCATCAATAAGAATTTACTAAATTCTGACCTAATGATGATGTTAATAATAAGTTAAATAATAATAATGCGACTCAGATGAAAAAAAAAAGAAAAAAATATCATGGACGTAAATTATTGAACTTCGATGTCTTTAACTTTGAAGTAAATGGGCAATCCTTGTGCGCATGTCTATGAGTCGGACAGTCATTTTATGAACACAACAGAGTGGCAATTTACTTTATATGTAATGTCATTATCGGCAGCTGTTTTGGAAATACATTTTTAATGCCGGTTGGCTACTTTAAGGCTAATAGAGCACATAACGGTCGCTGTTCTTAGACCAGGAAATGGTCGTAACACCAGCTCATCAGAGTGATTCTTAGAGATCACATGTTAAGCAAACCAGCCGAACGTAACTTTTAATTTACACTATAAACCCTTCAACGATATCGGAAACCTAAATGAGCTACTACGTTATATTTAGACTGTGTACGAAAGCTGATGTAGAAAGTAATCAAAGTTGTGATGGGAGATAAAGCCGACATGTGGTACATGTGTTAAGGGCCTTAGTTACGGTGCCAGAGACTAGATTTATATCACAGCACACCAGATTGCAGAGGCTAACTGCTTCACATCATGTTCACCATACAGCACAAGTAGAGGGCTAGCTCTCTCAAAGCTAATACAAAGCCCTGATCTGGCACGGCAGCCCGGTCCAGTCTTGTATCATTGTATACGTCGATTTCCTCATGAATAGCCCGAAGTGAGCGGAAAAATCGATGAGTTGAGCTGGGAGTCCCTGGAGACGCTAGGCTTTGTATGTGACGCGTCCATATTGGGTAGACCAGAGCGCGACCAATCCAACCGTCACTGGACAGTGCAGCCATCATATTGCCTCGTCTGGACAAAGACAGGGACCGATCTGATCATCACCGTATTCAGTGGGATTGTCAGAAATATCTCACCCGGGGATGTGAATTAGTTAGCGCACCTGACCAAGCTTTCATCCCTACTGTAAATGGACGCTTCTTATAGGTCAATCTCGTTCTCAGATAGCAGTTTTGTTTTGATTCTGACCTGGGTTGACTGGATCCTTTAAGGAGGGACATCACCCTATTGACTAAGGAAGCGAGCCATTGTGGGCTCCAGAGATCTCGCCTTTTAAGTGGATAGACTTGTTCTAGTTTTCAAGACGGCGGGTTTGAGCTGTTTCAGGATGACTTTCAAGCTCCTCTTGCTAGGAGTTATTCTGACAGCAAATACAGGTAGGTGGATTAATGCAGATTTATTTAGTTCAACCGTCTGTTGCGTGGCAGCCATGTTTTGTCATCTGATTGCATATGCCGGGCCTATTGATTAAACCTGTCGCGCCCTATGTCCAATTTTTAAATGTTACATCATATATAGCCTTATGTTTTCATCCACAGCAACAGATTTCCATGTTTATGTGTCATATCTTCCTGTCATTGCACTATGCAAAGTCAAGGACTTATATATACTCATTGTAATATGTAAAGACAAGGACTTATATTTACTCAATATAAGTCCTTGGTAAATACTATTTGGTGATAAAAATAACGTTGCTGTTTCATCGATCCATACAGTTAGTTTACAATTTCAAACCGTGTCAGGTTTAAATACAATACAAAGATTATACCGAATTTTTTAAATATTCATGATGTTTCGTGATTTGCATATGCCGACCGGTTATTGACATGGGCAAGCGGTGATATACACGTACATAACTGATGATATATGTCAATGCTGATAATGCCATTAAGACCCAGCATGTGTTAATCGACATAGTTGATTGCTCGACCATTTCTCTACTTAATCTTATTGATTTGTGGAGAGAGGATAATAAATCTCACCGACGCAGCAGTGGGTGGAATCTATATATTTATAGCCCGACCGGATCAGCTGCATCAATGCTGCTACTAGTTTTTTTCTTCTTGCATTTCTTAGGGTTCTATTTGGCATCGTATACTGCGTTTTTTTAATTGTCATGACTGTACATAAATCTTAATAACAGCGTAACCAGAACAGTAGGAATGTAGTGGTTACCTGTATTATTTTCCTTATGCACATTGCTCCAAGCTTATTCATCGTATACGCTATACACCCAACTTAATAGCAGCGTAACCAGAACAGTTGGATCCGAGTGGTTACCTGTATGATTTTCCTTCTGCACATTGCTCCAAGCCTATTGTCATGGTCATCGTATAAGCAATACATCCAACTTAATAACAGCGTAACTAGAACAGTTGGATCCGAGTGGTTACCTGTATGATTTTCCTTCTGCACATTGCTCCAAGCTTATTGTCATGGTCATCGTATAAGCTATAGACCCAACTTAATAACAGCGTATCTAGAACAGTTGGATCCGAGTGGTTACCTGTATGATTTTCTTTCTGCACATTGCCCCAAGCATATTGTCATCGTCATCGTATAAGCTATACATCCAACTTAATAACAGCGTTACCAGAACAGTTGGGTCCGAGTGGTTACCTGTATGATTTTCCTTCTGCACATTGCCCCAAGCTTATTGTCATCGTCATCGTATAAGCTATAC
>JAVFBZ010216880.1:0-11238 GCA_032466195.1 Katharina tunicata
GGATAAAGATCACTATCTCAACTTTTTGAATTTGCAATAATAAAAAAAATCGCAAATTTTGAGCTGTTGGGGGGTTAAAGTATCCTTAAGGGACCCAAGATTCATTTCATACATGTCAAACTAAATTGCGATTTCTCTATTCCATTTATTGGGATTTAACATCCCATTAGTTACTAACAAATCATTGAAGTTCCAGACATCAGGAACCAATTGGATTGCTCTTACTGAGTGTATTAAGTGATTTGTGTTTTCCACCATGTTCTAGAATATTTTATTTATATGATTTTTATGCTTCAACATACAGTATTTCTATAATACGGTCCATCGATTCACTTCGGTGATTACCTTGCATGTAATGATTCGGCATTTTGAATACAGCTGTAAACGCCAAAGGGAGGATGATCACCCATGACCTAATCAATCAACCTATGAGGCAATTTTAGCACTTTCACGGAACATGATTCTCCAGTTGAACTGTTCAGTTTGACTTATTATTTTATTTCTTAATTTTCTTTGCTGTTACCAGCTCTGTGAAATTTGATTGATGTGGAATGTACATGTACTTGATGTCCTATAGGATACATTTATCTACTCGCGATAATTAAAAGTATTGCCTACAGCGCTAAATGGCCTTAAAAAAGCCATTCATTACACACAAGCCTTTAATTGAATGGTACCGAAGTTACCGGTGATTTGAAACAACAATGGCTTTTCAAGTAAACTTATACTTTGTTGAGCCAAAAAATAATAATAATCTTGGGCTATATGAGATTTTAAAAATTCTGTTTCATTACAATGTCTTCAGTTGGCAGCAATATATTCCAAGTAAGGAAAATAATGTTTTTGCATGTTCATACTGTCTGATACTTCTAATCAATGAATAACAACTGGAACTTTCAGGGAATCACTTTGATTGGATGAACACTTACACAATGCCTTCTTCAACACATCTTATCTTAATTAAGTTTCTTTGATGTATTTTTATACGGATTTGTAGTGTACACATCCAAGTCATTCAACTGTGCTTCTAAAACTGTGAACAATACCGCATAGATGTTATGGCCAAAATAAACATATTTTAATATTTTCTTAAAAACGTGTTTTAACATTTTCTTAAACAAGTACAGCTTTGCAACACAAGAGATAATTAAAGGATAAACTGTGTACCACAATGTATATCTCTCAAATCTACTTTTAAAAAATGACTACCCCAATTCCAATTATTTGATATTAGCTCGAGTGATATTCATCATATTAATGCACTTATTAAATTAAGATAACCCTTTCTTTCAGAACTGAACAATTCAAATATCTAAAACCATTTTATAGACAAAAACAAGCGAGTGTGTGGTATACATCATACTTCAGTACATTTCATTTAAATAATGGATTTGTTTGTTTGATTGGAGTTTTACGTACTCAAGGTTATTTCACTTATATGACAGCATACCAGCTTAATCGGTCACAGGAACCACAATAAACGATACTGGCAACATGCAAGACAGGACAACATTAACATAACAAAACAGAACACAACAACAAATCGGCATCCTGTGCCCCTTAGCTCAGAGAACAGCAGGGCACAGGAGACTCCCACCCATCCACCTGCTTTAAATGGAGGCAAGTCCAAAGGTAAAAGAAAACCCCAGTCTTGGAAACAAAATAATGTCAAGATGCAAAACAATTCCAGTATGCAACTTTGTTTTAAATGTGCCCAGCAAATCACCAAAAACAGGCAAAGTTCCTCTGGATCAATAGGCGTTTAATATATATCAATCAATCAATCAATCAATCAATCTGTGTCATTAGCTTTAAGAGCATCTGAACAAGAGTGATTTACCTCTTGCCAGCCACACTGTGTTATATATAGACTTACCTGTGTAAAATATGTTCTTGAAGAATTGGATCCAAGCAGTTTGGACTCCACTGTGTTCTGTATGGATTCTATGATAGACTCTTCATGGAGGAAATGGACTTCATGTTTGGTTGGATGTACATTCACGTCAACATTTTGTGGGGCAATCTCTAAGCTATAAAAAAAACATTATTTTAATTTTAAGTAACAACATTTAACAGGTTTGTATGGTGCTAAATGTCTCCTTGATTTTAAACATGACTTATTGGTATTGGTTTTGAATAAATCAACAAACCAGACGGCAAAACTGACTGATTCACTTAAACCAAACGTCTCTGAAATCCCCAGGGTTGACAACTGGTTTGATTGGTGTTAAACGCCATGCTCAAGGGTATTTCATTATATGACGGCGCTGTATTCCAACAGTAGACAGCAACTCTTAACACAACCATAAAATGTGTAGTCACTTTAGTGTTTTTGCTTTTGGAAATATAATGTTCCTCCATTGTTAAGTGTGACAGCATGAACATAATCTGGAAACATGCTGTCTTTAGCCAGAGGGCTCGACAACTGGTTGTTACTACATGTAAAAACAGTTGGCTTAATATTTTGACAAGAATTCTCTTTGCTCCACAGTGGAAGTTTTAATTAATAATTCAATAGTGGTTATGTATGTATAAATACTTTTGTAATAATTGTTGTACTATGGTACCTCCCAAAAAGTTACCTTTTGTCATTTAAGACAAACATGTATGAAAAGATCTATCAAATTTATTTTAGTCGAGGGTATAAGCTCCGACAGGATGACTTTACATTTCCGGTCGTTGGTGGAAACCAGAGAAGAAACTGATTTATTCAAGGACAAAGACAAACTGATTTAATAATTGGTGCTTAATGCTGTGTTAAGGGCTAGTTTAACTGCTTTGCTCAGTGATCTGTCAAAGGTCACAGGAAACAATCTAGACTTCTGAACTCCCAGCAAGCATAATTGTTTTGAAGCACATCCAATGCCATAATCCAACTAGGTCTGCCAGGAAACAAAACCCCAAGGCACCCCTCCAAAGACACATTATACAGTTATTGGTTCTAAAGCTGTTCCATTTATTTCTCTTTGACAGCAAAGCGAGAAAACAAGATTCAAGATTTTTACCTCTAAAATAGCCATAAAGTCATGGTCATGAGAAGACATTTGCTGTATTCTTTATTTACAAGTCAAAGGCATTTTGTACATAGCACTGCACTATATTCATGTATAAAATAACCATCTCACGTTTATTCTGTTCCTGGATGTACATATGAATATTTGCTACTAATTATTTTATTTTAGTATAATAAGAACCTCAACCTGGTATTTTCACCGACCTTTTTTATTTGATATAATAAGCCCCCCAGGGTTTCTTTTCTTGCCAGGTTTGTAAAACATTTAATCTGCATTACTATAACTGTTTTTATTTATAACCTTATATACAGATACAAATTTATATGACCTCTGCTTGTATTCTATGTTGATTTTGTTGTGGCATGAGGGGGACTCGGATATGACATTTATTTTTGTTTTTTTTGCATACTTATTTTCTGTCTACCACAGGTGACGAGGTTGTATATTCAGTAAGGTTAAAATGTTGTATGAATTTCTGAAATTTTCCTGGTGAATAATATGAAATGAAATGTAATTTGTACCGAAGATGCTATATCAGTATAATGTAGGCTTACCTGAGGTAGATAAACGGATGTGCATTTTTAGGGAGGTAACTCTGATACACTGTCTCCAGAGATTTCTTCAGCGCAGTTGAATCAACCAAACGATCTGAAATAACAAACAAAAAACTGTAAAATCCTTGAATTATTAATTTGCTTTTGCCAGGAATTGAAACAGTTGGAAAGCCCTGCAAAAAATAACCAGGTAATCACTTACGGTTTATGAAAAGTAGAAATGTGCTTTTCTTTGCCGAGTAGTTTGCGTTTGTCACATATCCATTAAACTTGAAGGCCAGTTTATCGTCGTTCTTCTCTACTTCTAGTAACTCTCTGTAAGAAAAACAAAATTTGACATTTGAAATAAGTTTTGTTAGGGGTACACTGAAAATTACTTGGGCAATATCTGTATTATTGACAGAGGCCGCTTCTACATGTAAAAGAATGGCGCACACTGATAATTACTTTGGACATTTCTGTGTACCTACATTACATGTATCTGCATATGTTTTATTACAGAGGCAGAGACAGGAGAAGTCACACCATAACAGTCATGGGCTGGACAAATTGAGAACAAGAGAACAGAATTGGAACTGATTGATTGGTGGCTCAAGCCATGCTCAATGATGACATGAGGCAAGCTATAACAAAGCCAATAATACTGTGCAGTCACTTGAAGTCTTAGCAGCATTGGAAAAAATACTGTTCCTCCAGTGCTAGGTGTGACAGCATAAATGTGGTGCTCCAGTTCTAAGTGTGACAGCATAAATGTGGTGCTCCAGTTCTAAGTGTGACAGCATGAATGTGTTCCTCCAGTGCTAAGTGTGACAACATGAATGTGTTCCTCCAATGCTAAGTTTAACAGCATGAATGTGTTCCTCCAGTGCTAAGTGTAACAGCATGAATTTTTCCTTCTGTGTTAAGTGTGACAGCATAATTGTGTTCCCCTAGTGCTAAGAGTGACTGTATGAATGTGTTCCTCCAGTGCTAAGTGTGACAACATGAATGTGTTCCTCCATTGCTAAGTGTGACAACATGAATGTGTTCCTCCACTGCTAAGTGTGACAGCATGAATGTGTTCACCTAGTGTTAAGTGTGACAGCATGAATGTGTTCACCTAGTGTTAAGTGTGACAGCATGAATGTGTTCCTCCGTTGTTTTTGTGCCATCATGAATGTGTTCCTTCGATGTTAAGTGTGACAGCATGAATGTGCTCCTTCCGTGTTAAGTGTGCCATCATGAATGTGTTCCTTCAGTGCTAAGTGTGACATCATGAATGTGTTCCTCCAGTGATAAGTGTGACATCATGAGTGTGTTCCTCCAATGCTTAGCGTGACATCATGAATGTGCTCCTTCTGTGTTACGTGTAGCAGCATAAATTTGTTCCTCCAGTGCTAAGTGTGACATCATGAATGTGTTCCTCCAGTGATAAGTGTGACATCATGAGTGTGTTCCTCCAATGCTAAGCGTGACATCATGAATGTGCTTCTTCTGTGTTAAGTGTGACAGCATGAAAGTAACCTCGACACATACTGCCCTTAACCAGAATGCCAGCAATATTTAGCAGAAACAGAACCTGATATTTGAAACAAAAGTATTATAAAAATAGATGTATTCAATTGGTTCTAGTTTCTATATCTTATAGAATATTGTGCCTGGTAGACAAATTATTTAATTATCTGCTTAGTGGAAGATGTCTTACTCAACAAGTATTTTACAAATTTGACCATGCATAGCAAGTGTTGAAAAAAGGAAGAATTAAACCTCTTTTAAAGGATTCTTTGATCCCTTTAATCCATGACGTTACTTTCCTTATATATCTATGCCGTCTAATCTATTATACACTGAGAGATGGCAAGATTCCTGGCTGACAAACATCCCCCGACAGTCCCCAGTATGATCACCCTGTGTGGCATGGCATGGCATGTGTCTTTTATACACTTACTTACAAATGTCAATTAATGTCACTCCCACAACATTGTAATTCATAATTAAGTGTTACATGACAGCAAATACTAATTCAGCGGAGAATATACTGACAGAGTAATGGAAGAAGCTGTCTGACAACAAAGACCTTCAGTCCGTTATGCATTAGAACGCTTCATTGATTCATTCATTGACTAGTGTTTAACGCCATGCTCAACGGTATTTCACAAACATGTTTATGACGCTGACAGTTGACAGTGACTCCAACACATCCATTAAATGTGTAGTCACTTTAGTGTTATCCCTGTTGGAAAGATAATGTTCCTCCAGTGCTTGGTCATCTTCTCAAGACAAGGCGAGGCCCGACGTAAAACTCTATTCCACCCCCTGTCACGTTTACTTATTATATCTTGTCAAGCCATGAGGAGTTATCTCTCCTAGCGCCAGTCCCAAAGTCGTTGAACAGCCAATGGCATGATAGATAACAAAAGAGAATTTATACAAAGATGGCGGCCAACACTGAGGGAGACGAGTTGAGAGATAGGATAAACAAAAGAAGTAAGGCAGAAGTTTGGCATCACAGCTCTAACCGACAACCAAAATAAAGCATTGACATCGTTGCTAGGATGAAGGATGTATTTGTATGCACCAAAACGGGAAGCAAAAAATCTCTGTCTTACTAAGCCTATATGTGAAAAGGCGTATTTGATAAGACTTTGCGTTTTAGCGATTTTACTTTGAAGTTTGTCTGACAGCGAAAGCTGGGTATCCATGGCAAGGCTTATTTCAGAACTTTGTGGCGACCTAGGGAAGTTGGTGCTAAGTATGACAGCATGAATATAATCTGGATAGATATCAAAGGGAAGTGCAATGGCCAGATGGCAGTGTTCTGTCATGAAATTTTCTTGAGTCCTTATTTGATTTTTTATAGAAAAACAGTTAAGGTCGAGCAGGCATGTTTATAATTAATATGCCAAAGATTGTAGCGTCTCCAGGCAAAAACTGATGCAAAAATTGCAAAATAATTTTCCATGTACAATGCAGAGATTAGGACAAATTGTTAATAAAATTACATTTTAGTAATATCGTTTGATTCTTTGGAGGAATTCTGGTCATTTGATGGTTTATAAGAGTCTGACGGACGTAATGAGAAGTATAGAAGATGTATAGAACCCTGAATGGTGACTGATAATAGCCTTCTGGGTAATTACTCCGTTTCATTTTTATTATTTTGAAAAACATGCCCAAGAGCAATTTGTTTGGATTCCTTTATAGATTCATTCTCAGTGTACACAATTTTATAATGGGTGTCTGTGTTTGTTTGTTTGCTTGGGGTATAATTGAGGTTAAATAAACTCACACAACAGCGTGTGAGTCCGATGGGTGAAAGAAATCAGTCAACAACACTGTAAACAAAGGACAACAACAGCACCTACATATACATGTACAAGCAAATCGGCTTTCTGAATTTCTGGAGCACAGAGAGCACACCCGAGCACAATGACACAGAGAGCACCTGAGCATAAGGACACAGAGAGCACCGCAGCACAGAGCGCACCGGAGCACAAGGACACAGAGAGCACTGGAGCACAATGACACAGAGAGCACCAGAGCACAGGGCACAGAGAGCACCAGGACACAGGGAGCCCTTTTACAACAACCCTTGTTTGTTTGGACAATGTTTTCCAAAAAAATAAAAAAAAATCAAATTGTTAGCGCGTAAAAATCACGAATTTATGTCTGAAAATCATTTTATAATGGGAGATTAATCCCGAAATGAAACAAAGCAGTTAATGTCCGCTTCATAAAAGGCCCAAATTATTTATAAATTTTCATTCAGATGTACCTCTTTGGGTGAGAAATCAACTTAATTTTCTTAAAATAAGGGTTTTCTTTCTTGAAATTTTGTTTTTGTATAATAACAATTTCTATCCCAATGGTTACAATATTAATATTTAATATTCATACAAATCCGATAATTGATCTCTCTTCAAATGTTCAAAATTCCCTCCAAAACTACAAAGTTTATATGCCTCATGTAAGGGGAATAGCCAATTCAACAGCAAAATATATGCAAGCTACAAAGTTCATATACATACATTTCAAATATAATAAATTCAATCTAAAAGTTTATACTGATATGGAATTCTTAATATTTGATTCCAATAGTTAAATGTACATATAAGTATGTAGACATTTTTTTGGATGTTTGTGATGTTCAGATGGTTTGCTTTGATGGCCGTTTTAGCTGTTGGCCACATCTTACATCAAAGAGCTACAGGACACAACACACATCAGGACAAAATGTTAAGGAGCTAGCCAAAACTTTATTGTTATATTTAATTGGTGTTTAATGAGTGTTCAAGGGTATTTCACTTATCTGACTTTGAACTTTTAGTGGTGGACAAAAAAGAACTTGTTTTAAATAAGTGGCATTTAAAAGTTGAGAATGCACACTAATTTCACAACATTATTATTAAGGGCCCGCGCCGTGGTTCAGTGGTTAGTGTGTCTGACTGCAGATCCTCCTTCGATGTACCGCACGGGTTCGAGTCTCCCAGTGGACCTGAGGTATATGAGGAAGTCACACGAGGTGACTTCGGCAATCGCGGGGGCGGTTTTTACGAGGTTTCCTCTCGGTTTTCCGCCGTATCGATTAGAGTATATTAAGAAGTGGAGAATCCGCCATTATATAAATGAAATACCTTTGAGTACGACGTTAAACACCAGTCAAACAAACAAACAAACATTATTAAGGATTAACAGTTCCTGCATTTCGGTGCAGGTTCTTACACCTTTTTCAAGTCAATGTGAAACGTTGTCACCTAATAAATGCAGAAGTTGTTACTCCATAATAATGTTAGAATAACAAAAGATATAATGAATATTCAACTTCTGGTATATTTTAGGCGCAACGTTTTGGCCTAGATGCTAAGACCATTTTCAAGCATCTAGCATCTAGGTTGAAAGGTTGTGCCTAAAATATACCTGAAGTTGAATATCCATAATATCTTATGTTATTCTAAGTGTCTCGACTTCTATATGCCTCTTATACATGTAGAAGACATAATAATAATATAATATAATAATGATAATAATAATAACTTTATTTAGTCTGGGTAGCACAATTAGCCCAAGGGCTAGTCTCCCCTGTGGCCCAGTAAATGAAAATAAGAAACAACTTCACAAGAGCCAGTCCACCACCGATCTCCTCACCCAACATAAACTTCCCTTTGTATACTTTAGTTCAATATTGGAGGGTGTTCAGCATGACAACAATTGGAGCTAGCTACTGCACAGCTGGTTACAAGAACATAACTATGTAATAACTTGTAATGGAGTGTTTTTGTTAACTAGCTGCTGCCTGCTGGTAATTACCTCTATATTTATATCACTAATCAATACATGTACAGTGCCAGTTGGACACCACGAAACACTTGATTAAATAATGATTCATCATGGAGTGTTTTTTTTAAATGTCCATATTCCAGAAGAATAACATTTGTTCAGATGGAACCAATACAGAGCCCAAGTGCTTTTAATAAAAAAATCTTAACACAATCATAAATAAAGGATTTTTTCAGGTAATTAAGAACCCTTTTCCTGGCAACTAAATTATAAAGCCTATTTATAGATGGAATGACAAAAAGGCCTTGTTAGAGTAACTCGAGAAAACTATACAGGTATATGTTGCGAACAAAGAGCAATAATAAGTTATAATTAATATTGTTACACACATGTTACCAACATAAGGGCTTCACAGCTGAATTATGACTTATTTGTTGTTGTTTTGCTTTTTTCTTCTACATGTACATTTGAAGAGCTCTTTTCCAAAACGCAATATATGCCATTTTTGCCAAGAAACAAATTACTTCAATGAATTCATTCACAAAAAAAGTTTGTGGATTTAAATTGTGTTTTTATACATATATGTATGTATCAAATTTAAATTTTATAACATAAACCAATAGATTTCTGAAACATTTATATAAGGGAGCAAAAAGGGCAATTTTTATCAAAACAATGAAAATGGATTTGTTGCGTTTTGGAATAGATCTCTTCATTTCCAATAGCTGGGAATTTCATCTAAATGTAGCTGTTTCGTTGTAGGCCTACATGTATATGTATGTCATATATATAATTTTTGTTATTTCAGTCCCTGACTGAGGGTCGTGGGTTCGATTTCCGCAAGAGGGTCAGCCTGCAAAATTTTCTGAACTAGAATCTGTTCAGTATCAGAGAGCGTTAACCAGAAAAATGAAAAAACAAATCGGCTTCCTGATGTCCCTTAGCTATGGTAGAACCTGAGGGTCCCACCAGATCCCCCGCCGTGCAACCATGAAAAACTACACAGATTCCTCGCTGGACAGTGGACATTTGCTGCCTGGAGCCTGTGCGTAGTAGAGATAAAACCAAATTTATCTTAAAGGTCCTTGATTGACCTAGACCAAAGACGAAGGCCTAGTAGGTAAACATGGATCCTAAATTTGCAGATGTTTTACAAGAGGAGATCAGTGGTCTATCCAGAAAATTTTATTGAGTCCTTATTTGATTTTTAAAAAAAATAATATAAGGATGAGCAAGCCTGTTGATAATTTACATGCAAATGATTGTCATGATTTCCGGGCAACAGCTGATTTTTTGTATTTTTTTTCCCCTGTACAATGCAAAGATGAGGAGTATGTTTATTAAATAACATTTAAGTAATAAATCATTTGATTTTTTTGAGAATTCTGGTCATTTGATTTTTTACAAGAGTCCTCCTGACGGACACAGTGAGACCCTGTATAGAACCCTGGAGATGTCCGAAGGGCAAAAGTCATCATGAGGGGGGGTGTTGTTGTCTTACAGTAAGGAATGGATTATGATGGGAATATATGTGGACAGATTTCAGGTGAGAGGGGTTAGGTGGAGGTGTAAAACCCTGAACTCTGCAGCCACCCAAAAATTCCCTAAAATACCTAGGAGAAATCAAACCTATTATTTATACATGCAGTGAAGTAGGCTCAGTAGTCTCATGTTTAACCATCTGAACCATGACGCAGCACAAATGTTGTACGATTTACAGAATTTGTCAACTGCTCACGAGTTGCATAATGAAATGATATTTCAGGTACAGGTTTTGCTTTCCCCTTCACTAAATGGAATATTCCTTAATAACAAAGACTGTCTAACTGAGAGCCAGGAATGTACATCATGGTAACTATATTGTGGTAATCACACATCTGAATCTAGTCAAACTCATAAATGAGACAGACTTTATCAGTATTCTTTTCCCTTTCTTCTTCTTCATTACAGGCAGTCATTTTGAGACAAGCATTGTTATAATGCAATTTAATCCTTTACTAGTAAGATTCTTATACATGTATTAGGAAATTGTCTATGAATAACCAGTCTCCCCTGCTTAAGTAATAAGTACATATGTCCATATCCTTGTCTGGCGAACTATTAATTAAGCCAGGCTCCGAATGATGAAAACAGCTCCTCTCGGTTAATTGCACAATGATATTGATTATCAGTCAGCTGTGACACATATCCATGTACACAGCTGGACAAATGTAACATACTTTCTGATAACTTCAGAGCCAAGTATATTATTCTACATTAAACAGTATATAACGGTGTAAAGAACCAAGTATATTATTCTACATTAAACAGTATATAACGGTGTAAAGAACCAAGTACATTATTCTACATTAAACAGTATATAACGGTGTAAAGAACCAAGTATATTATTCTACATTAAACAGTATATAACGGTG
>JAVFBZ010216890.1:0-12722 GCA_032466195.1 Katharina tunicata
AGCTAAGGGTGGATGGGTGGGAGCCTCCTGGGCCCTGGTGCTCTCTGAGCTAAGGGTGGATGGGTGAGAGCCTCCTGGGCCCTGGTGCTCTCTGAGCTATGGGTGGGAGCCTCCTGGGCCCTGGTGCTCTCTGAGCTAAGGGTGGATGGGTGGGAGCCTCTTGGGCCCTGGTGCTCTCTGGGCTAAGGCGTACAGGATGCCGATTTGTTTTGGTGTTCTGTTTTGTCCATGTTATGTTAACGTTTTGTTCTGCCCTGCATGTTGCCAGCGTCGTTTACTTAACCCATTGTGCTGGCACGCCGTCATATAAGTGAAATAACCTTGAGTACGGCATAAAACCCCAATCAAACAAACATACATAGATGTGTGGAAGACTTCAACATAATGAATAAGGCACATATGTCATTGCTGAACTTCCTATCATTTTCTTATTATACTTCATCTACATGTACTTGAAGTGGTAAATGGTTCCTGCCTATTTAATTCCTGCCTTCACAAAAATATATCCCCAACAAAACATTTGGGAAATTGGTTGTACTTTTTGCTTGTCTTACTTTGGTTATGGGAATTTGTTTGCAAATGGTGGCTTGTTTTCTTTTTGACAGCTTGTAAATACACGCGTGGTAATTGGTCGGTTTGTAACCCTGTGACTAGTGTCAAGTCACGCACATTAACACTACGTAAAGGAGACCCAAGTGTGTGTGAATCTACAAAAATTATTAAAAGAAAGTGCAAAAAACGTAAGTCTTATGATTATTAGAAGAGGTGATAACGATCCATGAACTGTATCAATTAAAATCTTAGTAAAAGTATTTATCAAAATCACATTCCCACCCCCAAGATTATTTTTTTTTTTTACAAATTCTGATTTAAACAAGTTCTGAATTACGTTTGTAAACTAAAACAGCTATGTTCAAATTTAAAAAATATCTAATGGGTACAAGGCTTGTACAAGCTAGGAGATATCCTGCTCGAATTCAAATTCGATGTAAAAAGGGCTGGCCATATTCCCTCATATGTATCCACAAAGCCTGTGATTCTACTGCGGTGAATGACGTTATATTTAATGAGTCAACATTTTGAGTATTGAAAGGGGCTGGCCTTATAACTGAGGAGTAACGTCCGTACATCAAAGTGAAGCCAAAATTTGACAGCAAATTGACACATCTGCATTTTAACATGCTGGCAGAACTTTTTTTCAAGTTTTTTTTATTGCTATGCTAAAACATTCTCTTAACCTATAAACCTGGGAATTAAATTAACGGAAAACGTGTTACCAACTTTTTGATAAAAAATATGTATATGTCATGTGATCTAATTTTTTAAGTGCGTATGTAGCTTTAAACATTTCAGTAAAATAATGTTATGCAGATACATAAACAGATTTTTCCCGGTATAATGGTCAAATTTTGCACTTTGGGTGAAAAAGTCAAATTTTGCTGATTACACATTATTGTTAAATTTATATTTTTGAGCTGCTTCCTGTGCTATGGAAAAGGAAATTAAAACAAGTTTTTTATAATTATATAAGTACAGTCTTATTATTATTACCAGCCTGCCGTTACTCACGAGGGCAGTGGTCGGAGTGTGATGAGACCACCTTATTGAAAACACGAACGGATCAACTCAGGGATGATAACAGCGAGTCTGTTTGTGATAAAACTAGGACAGTCACCAAGCCCTGCAAGGTCAAGGACAAGCAGAGTAGGTCAAGGTCACTTCATTATCATTAATGGCTGAAACTCCTTCAGCATTTTCACATTTATTTACTGGTATTTGATCCATTTCCTATATCTGAGTTGAAAAAAAGAAGATATTTTCTTTTTTTTCTGTTCCTTGAGGTTATCACATGTCTATTATCAAGGTGGTTTCTCTGGTCTATCCCGATATTTATGAAAACCTGCCAATTTCACTTTCTCTTTGACGTTGTTCAATTGAAGCGAAATATTCAAGGTTTCCTCGTTAACAGGCCTTAAGTACAATTAAGACAATAAGCAGATTTTTTAATAAAGTCAACAATTTCTTTAACCTCGTATAACTTAAGATACTCCAATATTTTAATTTTCTGTCCACTTCTCTGTAACACACAAAACAGCTACAAGTTCTCACGCAGCCTATCAATTGCATAGCTGTAAATTCTGGATAAAGATGCTAGGTCCACCAATTAAGTGTTGTAATGTAGACTATCTTGGAATACAGCCCCATGGGTAGCTAAGATGATAGTGGAAAATTATCTATATATGAATTCCGGTGGAGTCACGCACAATTTTCTTTCTCTACATTTATACACAAATATATTTGTATAGTATAGTTTTCATTATTTGATAATTGAGTTTAAAGTTGAGCAAGACTTTAAATCTACATTCCATTGTTCTTCTTTGTTCATGCCTTATTAAGGTTATTGTAGTTTGCTGAGCTTATCCAGTGTGAACAATGCTGTCAAGATATTAGTATAGCGGCTGTTTTAACCTCCAGAGCACTATATCAACCCATTATCCAATTAGTGTGATACCCGTCTACTGAGAGACCATAGAAAAAATGTACGCAGACAGGCTGTCTGCAGGGGCTGGTTATAGTCTGACAAGGGCCAGTAACTCTATACCCAGCTCTCATTATATAGAGGGGGAGGGGGAATGTGATCATTATATAGATAGGGAGGAAGGACTGATGGGGGAGGTGGGGCTCACGGCTGGGGGGGGGGGGGAGGGGGTTTAATAGGCATATGTAATACAAGCTGACAATTCAAAGTAAAAAGAAAACATATTTTGTACAGATGAATTAATCCAGTATTGAATTATTTAAATTATTTTTACTGCAAGAATTGTAAGCATTCAGGGTTCAAATGAATTTTTGCCACTGCAGATACTATGATACAATGTGTTCATTGTACAGTTTTGATTGTTCCATCATGCTAGTGAGACCAATACAATGTGCCTTATCAAACTAATGAGTGGAGGCACTGGTCCAAAACTAACCTAGTAATGTTATATCCTTGTTATTTGAGTCTAACCAATAATGGCCTGGACTGTACAAAACTTCCAAAAATAAAGAAGGAGACAGTATCTAAAGCCCTAGCCCCCTCCACCCCCAAACTAACTTAACTTGTTAAACTTCAGTTATATGCGACTTTGCTCTTGGCATGTGACCCGTCACAACAAAATAAGTTCTAATCAACAAAATAAATACAGGTAATTTTCACCTGTGTCTAACCTGCTCATACTTGTCATAGACACCCATTGAGAAACAGGAGCAACAAGAAAAACATAATAATAAAAAAAGCCCAAACAAAAAAAACCCAAAAAACAAACAGATATACAAAAACAGCATAATAAACCCAAACACATTAGGTAATAACCATTTACAACCTCTCACACAATTTTTTTTCTGTTTATGCTTAACATGCTTAATTTGTTTCTTGTATATTTGTCCTCATGGCTAGACATGTGGAGTTTGGTTTGGATAAGATCATGTAAGCAATTGGAATGGTTTCCTGCAGACTTTGACTGGTTTCCTGCAGACTGACTGGTTTCCTGCAGACTGACTGGTTTCCTGCAGACTTTGACTGGTTTCCTGCAGACTGACTGGTTTCCTGCAGTCTTTTACTGGTTTCCTGCAGACTGACTGGTTTCCTGCAGACTTTGACTGGTTTCATGCAGACTTTGACTGGTTTCCTGCAGACTTTGACTGGTGACTGGTTTCCTGCAGACTTTGACTGGTTTCCTGCAGTCTTTGACTGGTTTCCTGCAGACTTTGACTGGTTTAGTTCCACAATCTTACTTATAATTTTAAATAAATGACAGGTATTGTTTTGGTTTTATTTTTTCAGAGTGTAAGTATGATATAAAACCTTGGGGAGAATGTGATCCTAATACAAAGGAAAGAACACGCGAGAAAATACTATTACAAGGGGGGCCGTCATGTGAAGCCACAAAAATTATCACACGGTCCTGCCAGAAAAATAATGGTGAAGGTAAGGGCAATTTTATTGTTTTGAAGTAGCACATTTCTCCAGATTTTGTATTTTGGAGGCTTTACTTATTTTTTTTTTCTTCGACCCGCTCTTTTTAAAATTGATTTAAGTCAAATCACCATTTGTCTTGGATTGGCCTCATTTAAAAGATGCAAGTTTTCCAAAACTATCATACCACAAAGGGCATATTTGATAATATTTAAATAATGGGCTAATAAAGTAAAATCTTTATTTTCAAAATACGCAAAATAGCTCATTTAATGTGACCTAATGAATATGCATAAGTATGTCTCAGAAATGTTACTGTTTCTAGGTAAATTGGTTCTGTATCATTTTTTAGATAAAAAGTTGAAAATGAGAAAATTATCTCAAATTCTTCAATCATTCAAAATAACAAATTTGCAATGCTGGTTATTATCTTTGTTGCTATTTGCTATGTTTAATACAAATTATTACTATTTTGTAATTTGATGCCAACTATTTAAAATATCTTTTAATCTCTCTTTTACTCTCTTGGACGCAGCTTGATAAAATGGTGACCGTTTTGAATAGCATAATTATTGTTTTTTGTTGTGTTGATTAGATGTTGACGATGTAGATGTTCAGTTATAGTAGTTAATTGTTAGGTTATTTTGAGAAGTATCTGTTCTGTCAACACCACGGGCTGTTCTGAGGGACATTTGACTTGTGGTCAGCGTTCCATCGTGCTCTCTGACATAAGAAATCTAAGGAAGGCGGTTTATTGGGGCATCCTTTCATATGTTACGTCCCTGTCCAATATTGTTATCATTAATTGCCAGTGAATGCAACAGTTGTTTCCCTCTCATATTGGTTTGACATACCGTCATGTGAGTGACGTAGCCTTGAGTATGTTGTCAACTCCTCAATCCCACAATGCATCTCCAAACAAGAACCTATAGCTGTAAGAGTGTGATCTTTGAAAAAGGAAAATATACTGAACATAAACACATGTAAATGCTTGGTGTTGTCTTCCTGGTCATGTGTTTTTGCCAAACCTTTGTATGTGATCTCAGTAGTAAGGTAGCATCAATCCCATAATGCTATTTGTCTGTTTCCCTCTGTCTGATATATTATTCCTGTTTGGTTTTTTGTTTGCTCTTGATATTTGTTTTTTTAGATAGACATTTGATTTTGGCTAAGTTGCTATTTTTTTTAACAGAACCCCCTCCCACCCATATCCCCCTGCCTATAAAAAAACATTTTATCAGAAACTTACACCCATTAATTTGTCTGGTCAAACTGTTCAGCTTTATTATGCCATCATCAGATGATTCAACTGTTGATGTCTTAATATTCAAAGCTGAAATATTTGATCTATACCAACCTAACTTCCTGGTTTAGAGTCTCACTCTATGTTGTTTTGCCGTGGCTCCGTGGTTGAGTATTGGACTCCGGAGTCCCCTCTACTGTACCCAGAATAGGTTCAATCCCCCCCCTCGTCATATAGAGGAAATACTCTTGAGTACGACGCCAATCAAATGAATAAACAATCTACCTACGATGTTTCTGTCAATTTTCAGGCACACCTTTTAAACGCAACGTTTTAATTTGACTTTCATGTGTTATGACTAACTCTACTGGCTCATTATTGGCACAAGCTGGTTTTAAATAGGGCCGAATAATTTTAACACAAGACAGCAGAATATGTGTGACATTTAGCTCTATTAGAAGCTCTATCTAACAGCCAGTAATGGCCATAGATAAAGCTGGGTGTTTTTGACGTTTCCTCTCAGTTCTTCACCAACCACTGGTTATGCAATGAGGTCAAGTGAAATACCCTAGAGTATGACTTTAAAACAAGTTAATGAGAATGGTCTGGCATGTGCAGCTCAGACTTGTTTTATTTGTTAACATATTCATTGATATAATTCACTGCCATTGTCTGCGTTCTCCTTCTTCTTCTCAAAGTTTGGCTGTCTGTTTGTTTCCTTGTCCATCTCAACAACCTCAACTAGTTAATGTGAATGTCAAAAGTAAATGAATGAGTTTGAATCATACTGAATGATAGGTGGTTCGAAAGTCATTTCACATTATATTCTAATCAAGTGCATGACCACCAGCCATAATTGTATTCCAAGAATCAGTTCATTTTGTCATGATTTTGTAATTTCAAATAAAATCAATATGTTTCACATGGGTTACAAATCCTCAGATTTTGTAGCCAGTATTATTCTGATTTAGAATCATACATAGTTTACAAACCAAGTCACAAGCAGAGAAGACGCTATTTTATGATATTATTTGAATCTGTTGTTGCAGAGAGGTGTTTCTTTGGGCCTTGGGGAGATTTTGAGGATTGTCTTAATGGTGTGAAGAAGAAGATGAGAGCTGTAATTAGTGGCCCAACTAGCTGTGAACGTAAAGCTGTTAAAACCAGGCCCTGTAAGAGCAGAAAATCCCATTAAAGAGGTTTAGCCCAAATAGTATTCAGTTTATATTTAACACCCAGTCTGCACACATCAGCACTGACTCTCTAATCACGGAGGAGAGAAAATCTGCTTTAACGTGTTAGATAAAGTAAATATAAATTCTTTAAACTTTTAAGACACAGATGAACTTTGTTTTGGTGTATTTTAGGGATCAGTGGGTTGTTAAGTATTTTTTTCAAGTTACTGCGGCTTTAATGTTTGGAAATGTTTAAGTACAGAGGTTTTTTGAAGTTAAATGTTTTAAAATGTTTTTTGATCAGTTTAAATATTATTTATAAATGTTTGCAATAGCTTTTAGATTGACATTTAATATCCAAATTCTATTAAAGTATACATGAACATGGGTTGGTGTTGTAGTTTTGCTGACAAACAAATTGTATTTTAGGGATTGTAACAAAAAATAAACCAGTTGGAATGGTATTGTTTTGTGGTGGTATAGTAATGTAATGTTACACAAAAAAAATATAATTCAAACCTTAGTTTAGAAATTTGTTTTATTTGTATTCTCTGAAAACGGTAATCATTACAACTATTACAATATAACATATATTTTATGTTTCCAGTTTGTATATTATTTTACAACAGACCTCTTGCTACTACTTGTAAACATTTTATGTAACTTGAACATGTTTATTGTATAATTTGATTTAATTTTAAAAATGATATGGGGTTATACCTGAATGATTTGATCTTCTTGTTGTCATCAGTTTTTGATGAAGAACGAATTCACTGTTTATACTTGATGTATACAAATGAATACATTGCAGACATTCAAAAGTTACCTTGGTTCAGGGTAGATAACTGAGCAGTAGTATCCTACTGTGTATCTGGATTGCCTCCCATGGATTGACTTTTGTGTTACAATTTTCTTCATACTATAATCTCAACTCTAGGAATCTCAACCATACAATCCTTATATACTTTTTTCATTTTCGAGTTTAAATCAGTGTATATTTATACTAAAATCTGTTTGTAGTAGCACACATCCATGCTACATATTTTCGCCTTGATCTAAATGGAAGATACCCAAATCTCAATTATGTAAACCTTCAATCAACCAATGTGAAGCAAAGACAAACAATGTGATACTCAACTTTAAATGATTATAACTAGTTGGTTTAAATGAATAATAGACGTTTGATCAGATGGACTCTGCCCTTGTATAATGGTTGGGATGATAATATTATGCTGGGCCACAATTTTTAAACCCTCCAAGAAAGAACTGCTGTTTTTATGGAATGTTTTGACAATCATATCGGTGTATTATATAACCTCATGGATTCATACTGGATTCATATGACATAGGTCAGTTAGAATCTACATAGACTCTTGCAGAGGTAATAAACTATAGATGTTAATTAACTAAAGGTTTTTAGGTATTACATTACATAAATGTTGAATTTGTTGACAATAATGTTGCATTTTAAGCTGACTGGTCTCTACATATTGTATGATGATGTAAATGTGACATATTTTTTTCACAGCAAATTATGTAACCAACGATAATGCACATTCGTTACTCTGCACCAAAGCGTGTCCTTGGGACAACTTGTTAATGTTAACATGTTTGACCTTCCCATTTTTCAATGCATACAAACTTTCTACCTTTGATCACACTTTGTTTAACTTTACATGAAGGTGGTGTTGTAGTTTTTTGTCTACCGGGTGTATTGGAATATCTTATGTCTGTTTCATAAATATACATTAATGTTGTTTTCAATGTAGTTGTTTGTTTAACATAGTCCCATTATTGAAATAAAATCATAAATTTCCGTAAAATGATCTTGTATGAATGTATTACTCTTTAGTCATATCTGGTTGACAAATTTGACCATATCTGATTAAAAAATCACAAATTTGTTTGTTGGCTGAATTTTTTAGACACTTGTGAGGGACCCAAACTTCCTACAAAGGCTTCAAATCTGTGAAGATTATGAAAATGATGGCTGTAAATAAGGCTTTATGATAGATTTACCCAAATCTAAAACGCAATAGTAATCTTTGACTGGTGGATATTTTCACCCAGGTGCAGGCGTGCCTGTCAAATCATAGAACTCGGTGAAAGGAAACTACATGTACAACAACGACTGTGAAGGTGTGTCTGTCAAATCATGGAACTCCGTGGTAGGAAGCTACAACAACGACTGTGAAGGTGTGCCGGCAAAATCATGGAACTCGGTGAAAGGAAATTACATGTACAACAAGGACTGGGAAGGTGTGCCTGTCAAATCATGGAACTCCATGGTAGGAAGCTACAACAACGACTGTGAAGGTGTGCCGGCAAAATCATGGAACTCTGTGAAAGGAAGCTACATGTACAACAACGACTGTGAAGATGTGCCGGCCAAATCATTGAACTCCGTGAAAGGAAGCTACAACAACGACTGTGAAGGTATGCCGGCCAAATCATTGAACTCCGTGAAAGGAAGCTACAACAACGACTGTGAAGGTATGCCGGCCAAATCATCGAACTCCGTGAAAGGAAGCCACAACAACGTCTGTGAAGGTATGACGGGCAAATCATTGAACTCCGTGAAAGGAAGCCACAACAACGACTGTGAAGGTATGACGGCCAAATCATTGAACTCCATGAAAGGAAGCTACAACAACGACTGTGAAGGTATGACGGCCAAATCATCGAACTCCGTGAAAGGAAGCCACAACAGCGTCTGTGAAGGTATGACGGCCAAATCATTGAACTCCATGAAAGGAAGCCACAACAACGACTGTGAAGGTATGCCGGCCAAATCATCGAACTCTATGAACGGAAGAAGCTACAATAACGTCTGTGAAGGTGTGCCTGCCAAATCATTGAATTCTGTGAAAGGGACCTACAACAACGTCACTGACAACAAAGAATAACATGATAGGGACCTGCAATTGGCAACTTAAGTTTCCGCTAGGTTGGATTTTAGGTATTTATTATTGTCTTATTTCATCCACATGACGGCTTGGCAGGCCGCCATCAACGACACTGACAACACACAGGACTTCACGTGACGCAACCATTGGGCTTCCTGATGCCCCTTGGCCCTAGCTTAGAAAGCATTATGACATAATGATAACAAAGAAAGCCCCACACGTATCATCTAGCATGATACAGATAGCTACGTCATCAACAAGGATATTTTTTTATGAAACACAAGTCTTTCGGCTTCAAATAGTTTGTTAATGTGTTCGCCTACATCAGGGTCGGAATGAGGCATGGTCTTGATTCACTCAGGGCAGTGAAAATACGCCATGTGTGAGGTTCAGATCAAACGTTTGGAGAAGAATGCAAGAGACATGGATGGATTTGATTAAAAGGGTTGTTTTGCTCAAAGCTGATTTTAACCCAATTAAGATGATATTTACTTTGAAAATTCATCCTTGTGACATTCCTGACCATCACTGACATATATTCATGGTAATTCGCGTTTGACCTCACAACATACAAGGGTCCAGGAGCCGCTGATGCACCGTAAGCTCATTGGATCCAAGATGGCTGGAGGTGGATTCTGGGGGTAAGGCAATTAATATGAAATTTAAGGAATTCGGTTAGAATTTTTTTTATTTGATATGCACAGGTTCTGAAACATGGTACCTAAATCACTCCAAACGGCCTTGCCAAAAGAATGGCTGCATCTACTATTTTCCACATTTTACGTACCGGTAGTCAAACTACAGAAAGATTACTAAGCATATCCTGCTCTTGTTACACACAAAACAAAAAAATCACATTCTATACTAATAGGCCTGAAAAAACAATAATTTGAGGATTAAAGAAAGCTTTAGTATAGCTTTATGAATCAGGATCGAGTCCAGAGGTGAAGGATAATAAATCAAAAGCCAGTTTTTCCTGTTTATTTAAGAGGAAGGTGTTCCGCGCCATGGCTAGTTGTGTGATCGGGGCTGAAACACATTTTATTACTGTTTTAATTGATTCCAAGAAAAGACGAGTTGTTTACAATTTGAAAGAGCACTGTTGTAATACATATAATCGATCAAGGGAGTACGCGTACTGCAGTATTTATAATTGCTGGCGTTTAAAGAAAACATTTACCTATAGAGCAACCAAGTCAATCGGATTTTCTACGTACAACGCGAATAAGACAGATCTCTGAGCAATCGGATTACCCAAGGTTTCCCATGTATGACGAGAACAAGACGGATCTCTGAGACCTCGTGTGGACATGTTTTCCGTCTGATTTTGGGATTCAAAGATTGACTTAAAAAGTGATATATATATCTTGACTGGGAATTATGTTCAAAAATGGGTCTCGTATACGAGATAATTGTTCATACGAGGTATATTCAGCAGAAAACGCATGGGACATATCACATGCATTGTCTGACATTATCAGCTTAGTGGCTCATTTTAAAAATGTATCCGTAAGGCCTCAGAGATCTTTCTTGTTTTCGTTATACATAGGAAATCTCGCGGCATCAGATTGATCTCCGAGGCCTCGTGGGGACATTTTGAAAGCGAACTATACTTAAACTGATGTCAGAAACTGTACGTGCATGATAGCATCATATGAACTGAAACCAATGACGTGTCATTGACTGAAACTTACATAATCCTCTGCGAATATGTTGGTATCCCACCTTTCACGCTTCATGTTTTTCACACTTTTTTCGCATTTTGCTGCTTGTCTATAGGGAAATATAGTCCCTACGTTTTGTGCCGAATTGTCCTACTATGAACAACAATTGGATATAATTTTAGTCAAGATTATCTTACACTTTTGTATTTTAAACCACAATCGGGCGAAAAAAAACATGTCCTAGATAGCTTCAGCGATCTGTCGTGTTCTCGCCGTATACAAAGGAGATATCACGATCAGATCGATCAAAACTAGGCGATTGGTGAGCATGCTTATAGAAATCCTGTTATTGTCCACAGTTAAAGCATTTCAAATGGCGGATTTATGTTAACCGTAATCGCATTATTATATAATAATCAACACCAAGCACCTGAAGTCCAATTCAAGAGTCAATCAACAAGACTAACTTTAATATTTAATATGATAATCCCATGTAAATTGGATTAACCTTTCATTTCAGAAAGCATAAGTGTGACGGAAGCACAAGTGCTTCAAAGTTCAAAGTTCAACGTTCAATGCATGGTTCAGTGGAGCTTTTCTGATATCATCAACGTCTTTCCTAAGCCTTTAGGGCTGTGAGCATACAACATGCGCACCATAATGTGTATCTGTAGACTGGCATTGACATTGTATCTTACCTACTATACAATAATAATATAATATGTTATATAAGCGTATATCTGAAAATGGTTGGCGGTCTGGTGGAAACTTCATGGGCCCTGGTGGTTGGGGGTCTGGTAGGAACTTCATGGGCCCTGGTGGTTAGGGGTCTGGTAGGAACTTCATGGGCCCTGGTGGTTGGGGGTCTGGTAGGAACTTCACGGGCCCTGGTGGTTGGGGGTCTGGTAGGAACTTCATGGGCCCTGGTGGTTGGCGGCCTGGTAGGAACTTCATGGGCCCTGGTGGTTAGGGGTCTGGTAGGAACTACACGGGCCCTGGTGGTTGCTAGTTCAACTAGTGTTTCTAGTTCAACCTCAGATCAACATAAACCATTCCATTCATGTACAGGTGGAGGGCTATTGTCTGATTATTATAAATAGCAAGTTTAGACACGGTATGAAAGAATCACTGCATGGCAGTGAACAGCTATAGTACAATAATAAATCATTGCCGTCTTCGATTCAATTTGACCTTATAGCTGGCGTTGCTAACCATAACATTCCTATGTATATGGTACAACTGAGATTAACAACATAGACACACCTGCTGCATAAACATACACTACAGGTGTGTTAAACTAAAGGTAAGATGTTGTTGTACATATATAACATCGTAGTATATTAATGTTTTGACTCGCATAACTTTACTATAACCGTGGATTATTATTCAGGTATGAGTGTTATTAAAACTGTTGCTTACTTACCTTAGCGGAACAGGTGTAATCCCAGTTGTCGTTGATTATTATTATGACAGAAAAGTTATTATTACCCTATTAACGTATGTACTTAATATTAACAAGGTGTGATCTAAAGCATAACTGAGGTTAATAAATATTTAGGTATGAAGGGAATTAGAACCAGGGTTAATTAATATTTAGGCATGAAGGTAATTATAACCTGGGTTAATTAATATTTAGGTATGGAGGTAATTATAACATGGGTTAATTAATATTTAGGCATTGAGGTAATTATAACCTGGATTAATTAATATTTAGGTACGGAGGTAATTATAACCTGGGTTAATTATAATTTAGGTATGGAGTTAATTATAACCACT
>JAVFBZ010216901.1:3239-28501 GCA_032466195.1 Katharina tunicata
GTGGTAACATGGGCGGTGGTAACATGGGCGGTGGTAACATGAACATGGGTAGTGGTGGAGATTGGGGCATGGGAGGGCATCAAGAGATGTCTGTGGATGAGGGATCAGAGCTGTTTGGTGACTATCAAGGGGGATATAAAAGGAGGAAGGGTCAACCATCATATTAGAGGTTTAAGAAGAGTTCCGTTCCAAGTTCTGCTGAGGGGGGGTTTCTTCCCTGTTTGTCTTGGTCCAGTCGTTCCTGCTGCATATAGACTTTAAGTGCATTTTATTATTTAAGCTTAATATTGGTCATGTCTTTATATTAATCATTCCAATTTGTCACATGAACTTGCACTGGTACTGCTCACCATATAATGTGTTTTTTGTTTTGAAGATTTTTCAGCTTATATTTGTATTGTATCAACAACAGGTTGACTGGTGTCAGCGGAAGCCAAGATCAGAATGCCCAGTAGTATTCTACACTTGGAGAATGTCTGTGAGACATGTTTCATAATAGTAGCATTGTCCAAGTCATGTGTTTTCTCCGTTGTCCATATTCTTATACATGTAGTTATAAAGCTATTCTTCAATATTGGTGTGATCATGTTAAGTAGCATATCTATTCTTGAAAATGTTTGTCACTGGGCTTAGCATATTTGTGTGAATCATTAGATTGTCCGTCAGTGTTACACACGCCAATATAATCTATACATGTACATTAACTGATGTTAAAATATATAAGATAACTAATTTTACTGTTATAGGATAACCTAGATTACATGACCAAACACAAAGCAAGGTGCCAATATTGTCATAGTATGTAATTGATTGCCAGTGGCCCAGTTGTCGAAAAAGAATGTTGCAATTAAATTCAATGCGCAACTTAGCATAGAACTTGCAACACTTTGCTGTTCTATATTTTTTTTCTTTTTTGTCCGAGTACTTGAAGCTGGTCACTCTTTTACGGATGTATATCTCTCACCAGAAATTTTTTTTTCCATATTTTAATCTGTCTTTCATATTTAAATTTTGTACGGTAATGTCCGCAATTCCTCTGACTATTCAGACAACCTATTGTTAGTTTGCAGTCCAATCTAAAAAACACTGTTCACTGACATTTGATGCGACCTGATAGCTATGTCTTTTCTCGGCCATGTCGTTTTTATTTTCTTATTTGTCCGATGAAGCGGATACTGTACAATCTTGTATTATTTGTTTTATTTGAGCTACACTTGTTCATAACTGTACATGACTTACTGAAAGGGTCTACATGTGTGAAGTTTAATTAGATGTATTCCTGGACCATGAACATTCGTCAGTGAACTTAAGTCCAGTGTTCTCCGAATATGTTGTCTCTCTCCAGATGTTGTTGTTTTTTTTTTCAAATTTAAAAAAATCTAAAAATCACTGTCCACCAACATTTGATGCAGTCTGATAGCTACATGTATGTCTTTTCTCGACCCTGTTGTTTGTATTTTCATATTTGTCCGATGAAGCAGATACTAACTGTACAAACTTGTATTCTTTTTTTTTTATTTGTGCAGCACTTATTCATAACCGTACAGGACTTTGTCATTTTTCTTCATAATATTTAGTCTTTGCTTTGGATTTTTTCAGTCATTTTGTCCTGACTGCTTCTTAATGATGGACATTTTTTAGACCATCAGTGCCCATCTTTAATAGCTTACAGTTTCCTCCACTGAGACCATCAATGCCCATCTTTAATAGCTTACAGTTTCCTCCACTGAGACCATCAATGCCCATCTGTAATAGCTTACAGTGTCCTCCACTGAGACCATCAATGCCCATCTTTAATAGCTTACAGTTTCCTCCACTGAGACCACCAATGCCCATCTTTAATAGCTTACAGTTTCCTCCAGTCTATTGCTCTTCTGTATGGTTGTCATTATTATGCGAGATTGTGTATTTGTCACATTTTGAAGCCGAGAACTTTTTCCGTATGACGTGAATATTTTCTGACGATGTATTCTCTAATGCAAGCAAACTGTATTTCATTTGTATAGCCTTATCTGGAATTTGTTTATCTTGTGAAACCCCAGACTGGATGTTAAATCCATACAAGTTTGTCTTTATGAAAAGATTATAATATTGAAGACGAGATTTTCCGTATTCCTTTTGACAAATTAGTATGAAGTTGATAGGAATCATTTTGTCCTTCTGTAACCATTAATGGAAGTCACTGCATTGTTACTTCTGTACTTATTGAAGTTTTTGTCCCAAACAGATACCTGTATCTGTCAGTGCCATGTAAAGGTTTTTTATCCTGTGCAAATAGTGATAAAGAAATCATTTTGTCATTCTGTAACCATCAATGGAATTCACTGCATTGTTACTTCTGTACTTATTGAAGTTTTTGTCCCAAATAGAAACCTGTTTCCGTCATTGTCATGTATGTTTTTTTTTTACCTGTGCAAATTTAGTCTGCATTATGTCCAAGTTCTTTGAAAGTTGTGTCCAAAGAATAAAGCAGTTGTTATCCATATAATAGTAGAACTAGCATTATGCCTAGCTTCTAACATATTCTTATTCCTGTACATTGTTACAGTATGTATGTTTTATACCATAAAATAAAATAAAATGTAACCATCTTAGGTCCGAGGTCCTATTTTCCCCAATGATTTAAAACTATTGTTTATTAAAGTGTTTTTTGACAGTCCTTGTTTTGACAGTCCTTGTAAAACCTGTAAACTATGGCTTCATTATATAGTGTTCATAAATATTGATAAATTTTTGTTCCATGTTTTTTTTTAAGCCAGGTAAGAAAATAATGAATTTTGCCTTTTCAATATTTGATTTTTGTAATTAATTGTTTGTATTATTATGGGAGACAAAGCTATTCATGTCCGCTAAACAGAGTTGACACAGATATCTTGAACAATCAGTGACCTTCCAGAAATTGAAGTCTGTCTGGCTGTTTGTCCTGTTCAGATTATTAATTTTTGCAAATGTATTCTGATGTTTGTCCATATTAACGGAACACATTATAAATTTGTTTCTCCATGTCTGTGTCATCTGGCAGGTAAAAACAGTCCCAGGTTTGACATAAACCTGTGTAATCCCGCTCTGTCCTCAGTGTTCATCTATAGTCTGTCTGTCTTCTAGTAATAGAAACCATGTCCGATAAATAAACTGTTGCCAAGCTATTTGTCTATCCTTGTTTTTATTGTTATTACCAACATCCAGTGCCAGGGTATAGCTATCTGACCTCAGCTCAGTATTAGCTGTCAGAAGTAGCTTACTGGTCGTTTGACAGGTAAGACATCAATTCATCAAAGACACGTGGGATTCTGACCACTTTTCATATTTCATTCACTAAAAGAACATTCTTTTTCAAACGGTAGGACACTTCACATTCTAATCGTTATTATAATCAATAATGGTATGAAATCCCATTCTGTCCGTTGGTCCATCAACTGAGAGAGTCGTTGGGTTTTACTGACCCATTGGTCTGGCACGCCATCATCTGAGTGGAATAACCTTAAGTACGGCATAAAACCCCAATCAAACAAACAAACAAACAAACATTTTTTGAAAGGGGTGGTTTGGCCTATAATGGGACAAGAAGGCCAAGACCTCAATATCAGAGTTTGAAACTTTCAATTAACCTAACCTATCTATTTAAAGTGGTTTAAGAGCGACGTAGATATGGTAGTTGGCTAACAAACACCCCTGCAACATTTTGATAATGTAACAAAATGACATCAGAAGTGTTTGCTAACCAATCACCACAGATACAGAGGCTTTAAACATCATTCTTATCCAATATGAAAACCAAAAAAAAGTATCGTCTTCTCCTTGCTTCGAAAGTGGCTGTTGGAATAACCCTTTTAAAAACCTTTGTTCCTCAATGAAGATTATAACCAATGCATGAAGTATTTTATTTGTGAGTAGCACGTAGCCACCATAGCAAGCTGGTGTCTTTGCTGGTCGACAACTTTCAGCTGTCTACGTTTTCAAGCATATTTGCACACTGCTCGTAATTGGGAGAGGAATGGAATCATTTACTGACCAGGACTTTGGCAAACTAAAAAAAAAAAAGTAAGATGCTGCCAGCTATTAAATTTACTTTGGGTAGATGATTAATTTAATTGAGCTAACTGACCGCAACGACAACAACCAAAGTAGCTCTGTAGCAGCTTTTAGACATGAATAATAAAGAAAATGGTTTATTGTGCATATCTGGACCAAATTGGTTGGTTTGAATACTGACAATGGATAAGCTGACAAACTCAGTCGTAAACCAGAGTTGGATACCCTGACAATGATAGTTCGATTAACTATTATTTAACGCCTTTTCTCATGTAAACCGGCACATAGCTTAATGGATTCCAACTTCTGAATTGTTATTGGCGCAACATTTCATTTCAAACAAATGATTACAAAATTCAACAATAACCCTTAAAACATATTGATTAAAAAAACACATTGAAGTCATGCCATTTAACTAATAAAACTCTGATTATGTAGTTGCTTTGGTGCTAACGTCTGCGACAATGACATGTGTGACATAGCATTCTAGTTGAAAAAGCCATAAGAAAAAATATATTGTACGGCATGATTCAATAGATAACATTATTATCTGTATTTACACAGAATACTAACATATAATTATATATCGTTACGGTGTATACATCTCTATAATAAAACTTATGTATTAAGCAAATAATACCTAAACCATTTATATTTAATAAACTAGATATATAACAGTTATGTTTTCAAGTAAATTACAATGTCCTGATTCACATATTTGTTAAATTCATCATGAGAAATCATCCGGCTGTTAAAGGCAAGTAGTGATCTATATTCTTCAATCTTTGCAGAATTAATAATAATTAACCATATAGATTATGGGAATGTTTTCAAACATTTATTCGAGAACGTTAACTTGTTGAGAACGAAAAGATCGAAATGCTGCATTTATAACAATTCATATATATGTAGTTATGTGTTTGTTAGTACAAATTCTATATGACATTAAGAAAAGTATGAGAATGTAGTTGGGTGAATGAAATTGGGTTAACTGGGCATTATGTTAACCCTAAACAACCGGTTTGATACTGTCCATTCATTGCCTTAAATACCGTTTGCCCCATTTACTTGAAGTGGTTCATGTTTAAGTCCCGTATGCACCCAAAATTTGAATTTTCCAATTGATTCTGTTTGCTTCGATTTTTACAAGATTTGATGTTTGTTCAAAAATTACAAGTCAAGTTAAAATTAAAATTATTCATTGGGTACAAAGCTTGTACGGACCAGGAGAAATCTAGCAGTTATTCGAATTTAATGGAAAGAGGGCTGGTCTTATTTGCTCACAAATACTTTGATCCAGCCGCGATGAATGACATTGTTTGTAACGGACAAGCCAACATTTTGAACTTTGTAATGGGTGTGGCTAACACGGGTTGACTCGGAGTGACGTCGGTACCTCAAAGTGTGTCTGAGATGTAGCAGCAGATTGACACATTTCCAATTAAATTTTCAGCTTTTTTGTAGCTTTTAAACTACCTTTAAATTTGGGGGTAGACGGAATAACTCTAACTTTTCCATTTTGATGAAAGTATATAGGCCTATAATTCGTGTGAATCTGTGAAAACCCAAAATACAGAATATTTGGGTGCGTATGTGACTAACTCGTACTGATCCCAACAATACTTCCCGATAACAACTCTACTTGGACACTGTTAACGGTCACAAACTTCCGACTTTGCTGCGGTAAGTTGACCGATTTGTTGCCCTGTAAATGCTTTGCGCGGTGTTGCTTAAGATAGTTTTCTTCACACATTAGGTTTGCGGGCCATCATACGAGTAAAATATCCTCAGGTAAAACGTCTAACATTAACTTTATAACGGTGGAAGTAATACAAATCCCCTCGCAGTATTGCCTATCATCTCGTGTAAATTATCTATATTGGCCAAAGACTAACATTTTCCTTACGCCGTGATGTTTGGTTTCGTAGCTTGCGACTTCCGTTGGGCGAAAACCCCTGACACATACATTAATCAGTATGTCGTGTAAACGATCAAAAGCTTGACGCGTCATCCTGGTTGAAATTTCGAACAAGCTGCCTTGGAAGATGATAGGGGTCGGCGTCAGTATGTAAATAACAGCCGAATCACATTTCACTCAACGGTCTCCATACACCACATGATACCTATTTAGGCTCTTATATCACACTGACCACAAACCTCCATATCAATACCAGAAAGTCGCCCAAAAACCAATGTAGAAGGAGAGAAAATCCCACTTTTTATTTTAATAATTTGTTTCGATCCTAAGAATAAGGGAGCTGTTTTGGCAGTCTTATTCCTTACTGTGTTAAACTTGGCCAGTGGCATTTTCAAAATGGACACGTTCATTCTGATGAAAATCTGCCCACGAACAGGATAAGTTTGATTAATTTGTTATGGATAAAGGATATTCAAGTGAAATAACTTTAACCAATAAACTAAAACGTAACCATTCGTGGGGCATTATGCCTTGATTATCCGCAAATTATTTCAAAATAAAATGTGGATATTGGTACTGTTCATATCCTAAGTTGCAATGATTGTGGTCTGTATGCGGGTCCTTAATAACTAGGTGCCAGCATTCTTCACGTTGTACGGTCCATAATATACATAGGATCGCACGGTAAAGGTAAGATTTCCCCTTTGTTTTTACTGTTTGATATGGTGAAGGTCGATGCACGTGACTATGTTCTTGATGGGACTTGATTGGTGTTTAAAGGCGTACTCAAGAGTATTTCACCTATATGACTAATTTGCGTTGCCGGTGTATGGTGGAAAACCGGGAAGAAACCTCGTAAAAACCACCCCGCAAACCCATGTCACTTTAGTGGGAGGGGAATGCAGAAATACTTTTCATTTTTATTTTCAGCTAGTTAAGACTATTCTCTACAACAATATATCTAGTAACGAGGGTAAATGGGATGGCCATAAGGAATATTTCACAGCAACAGGAAACACTATGGATACTAATTTAACTACACTTATTATTTATGTATATTGACATGTCCGGATTTTCATCACCGATTAAAGTGATATTTAACTAAGTGGTAATAACACTTCTGTTTTAACATTTCAAAAAGTATTACATCAACAGCCTTCGTTGCAGAAAGACACATTCATTTCAGCACTCAACAAAGGGATGATGACGTTACAAATTTTAGCGTGAATTGATTTCATGGTGGTTTGAATTTCCTATGAACATTGATGTTTTATGCTTTTTCGCCGATATAAATAATAATTAAAATATTACACATATAGAAGTTTGAATGGTGGAAGTAATAACCTTATCATTTCCATCACTCACTTGAGCAACATTGATGGTATTCAAACTTCACAGTGTAATATCCTCTGTATATACAATCCCACTAATAAGGGAGGATGAATGGCAGACAAGCCTACTAGAAATATTGAACATGAGGTTATAATATTATTGGCCATTGTTGACGCACTTCAGAATGGAGTGGAGCTTTGAACCAAACCAGACAAACAGCAACTGGAGACTGCTTGACTCTACAACCATTCTACCCAATGAAAAACAAATCAAACAAATTTTACAAACATGACATTTATTTCAAAATAATTAAAATAGTCTAAAATTTTTCTCAGAACATGATCAATAAAAGACACAATCTTAATGTAACAAAGAAACAGGCCCTAGTTTCACAAGGCGATCTTGGCATATGTTGAAGGAAACTACGTAACAACTAGTACTGAAGGTAAAGTGTTATCATGACAATTATATTTGTCTTAGGCCAAGTTCACTCAGTAAAAGGAATCCCAGGAAATTGGACAATCCCAGTGAAAACATTTCTTATATATAGCTGTTGAGAAGAGTAGTTATTCCTACTGAAGATATGGTGACAAGAACTAACATTATAAATTACAAATTTTACTGATAAGACTCAATATGTTTTGCAGACATTATGAAAAGAAATGACACAAAGAAAGACGAGTGTTTTGCCTACATGAATCCTAATGTATATATGATGAACACTAACACAAAATGAGGTACAACACTGTTGGAGTTACAATTCTCTTTGATATTATCAATGCTGCTTAATATCTTCCTCTGTTCCCTCTTTTGTTGCCTCCCCTGCGTTGGTTAAAACCTCCCCCTCCGCGATAGTTCGACTTGTATCCTCCGCCCATACCTCCATAGCCGCCTCCATACCCCATGTCACCTCCATATCCACCGCCGTATCCATAGCCACCTTGGTTTCCTTGGTAGTCACCCCAGCCCCCACCATAGCCCATATTACGGTTTCCATAACCACCACCACCTCCATAACCACCGCCGCCTCCACGACCTCGGCGATGACCGCCGCCACCGCCACCACCACCACCGCCGCCGCCGCCGCCTCCTCCTCCTCCTGATCTATTTCTTCCAAATTTCTGGGTAGCTGAAAGTTCAAAACAAAAAAAATGTCAATACCTGATAAGGACATATCCTTTTCTTATCACTTAGAAAGTAAGACACAATTGGTATTTTCGATTGAGGAGTTTTGGTGGGTTCTGTGGAATGAGCTCCTCGGAAAGTGCCATTATAAATAACAATGTGCTATCAACAACCTAGAGGCTATATTGTTTGTGTGGTATCTAAAATTTATATTTTTACTTAGAAACAAATACTCACTTGCTGGAGTGGGATCATGGTCAGCATACTCCAGAAAGATCTCTCGGTCATCAATTGTAGCACCGTTGTGAGTCTTCAGGGCCTTTTTAGCCTCCTTATGGGTTCTGAACTCTAGGAAGCCAACTCTACAACAATCACAAGGCATAGAATGTAAATAGGTTATCAAGCCCAAGCAAAGCACCTGCCTGCCGACAAGAACATTGGACTGCTGGCTCCAATAGCATTCAATATACAAATACTAGGACATCTGTGGCCTGCCTTTTCAATCTAAGACATTGTGATCTATCACGGTGTAACATTCTGCCACACTGCCCAGCAGGCTTGTTTTCGTTGATAGCTGTTAGGTACACAAAATTAGGCTTGTTTCTGCTTCTAATGCCTTTCACTCTTTCCTGTCCTAGTCAATCAACAACCGCAATTAAAACAAGACTTTGTTTGATAACTGTCTGTTGAGTTAACCAAATAATTATTTTATACCCAAATTTATATGTTGAAATTGGACTGGTGAAACTGGTGTACTTTACTACATTTCCACTCCCGATTCTCTATCCAAATCTGATACGTTTTTGTGTTTCTCTGCAGTATAAAATGTTATCCTACCCTTTTGATTTTCTTGTTCCTGGGTGCATGAGGATACGAGCTGCCTCACATTCATCAAAGAACTCTCGTAAAGTTTCCTTTGTCGTATTGTAATTCATGTTCCCAATAAATAGCACTTTCTTTCCTGTAAGTTAATTCAATGTGCAGGATTAGGTATGTATTTATAGTACTCTTTTCAAGTATAACATTTTATATTTGTAAATTTTATTTTACTGCTATTTTTATTGGTGTTAGGACAAGGGTTTTTTTTCAGTTGATGCTCGAAGCAGATAAAAAAAAATCTTAAAACACTTGCAAAAAAAATCCCAACATATCAACATTTAACATCTTTTTCTTTTTAATCCGTAGCTAAAGTTTAATTAGTTTGTCGTACCTGGAGTTGTAGACGTACCTGGAGTTGTAGACATTCCTGTCTTCTTCTTGGGCGTGTATTTGCCAATAGTGAGCTCAAACCCTTCTAAAGACAGACCTTTGGTTGCCTCAATCTGTGCAGCCACTTCCTCAGGATTCTCCATCACAAGGAATGCAAATCTAAAATATAAATAGAAAAATATGTTTTACATAGTCAGGGTATTTCACTAAAACATGGTTCATAAGTTTAATATACATAAAAAACACCCTCCAAAGAAGACTTAAATAAGACTGAAATAAGCATAATTTTAAATTGATTTGCTTGTATCTGACCGTGTTCTCTGCACATGACACTGAACAAGTCTGATCACTCTGAAATGCAATTGAAATTATGTAATGGCTAGTAAAAGAAGTTGTTAACCATATGAAATTACTTCTTGTTTATTTCCAGCTTCTAAATGCCACATTTGTAATATTACACTTAAAGCGGACCAGCGGTCTCCAAAGCTGCAAATGTTAACATCTATTACTAGAATGTTGGCTGCTGTGTTTAAATTGTATACAACTAATTACCCTCTCTTCTCTCCATGCTTGGACATTGGGAAAAAGATTTCTTGGGCTGGTGGAAACAATTCTTTCAAATCTCCCTTAGTTGTAGTTTTTGGTAGATTGCCAACAAACAAAACATCCTCAGCAGCTGTGAAAAATTGGTTTAATTACAAATTTTGAAGATTGTGAAATGTAACTTATAATAATGTACGCAATTTTGGCTCAGATTTTCTTGAAATATTTATGTGTGGTTATATAAATTGACTGGTAACAGTTGAATTTCCTTCTGGCGATTCGTTGACTAGCTATGCGGGTCATGAGTTAGAGTCCCGCAAGGGTCTCAGCTGGCAAAGTTTTCTGACCTAGGATCTGTTTAATGTCAGTGTTATCCCAAGTACAACGGAAATGCTGCTTCCGGGGCCTTGTTCGGCTCATTTAAAAGTATAAATATTAACATTTGTTCCTCTTTCCAAATATTATAAAATGTGAAACTTTGACCTAGACAGAACTTACGGGCTTTAAGTCCATCAATGTTACTCTCTTTAATGTCTTCAAATTTGATTTTTCTATCCCCAATTTCCATTCCGCTTAGAGGCATTATTTTAATTTTATCTTCTTCCTTGGGCAACTCCAGAACAGCAAACCTAAAATTTGAAGAAGAAAAGAAATCAAAGAAAGTAAAACACTTAACCGTTTATAGTAACTATGTTTGCTTGATTGGTGTTTAACGTCGTACTCAAAGGTATTTCATTGACGACGGATTCTCCACTTCTTAATCTGCTCTACTCATTACGGCGGAAAACCGAGAAGGAAACCTCGTAAAAACCGCCCCCGCAATTGCCAAAGTCACCTCGTGTGACTCCCTCATATACCTCAGGTCCACTGGGAGGCTTGAACCCGTGCGGTACCTTAAAGGAGGATCTGCAGTCAGACGCGCTAACCAGTGAGCCACGGAGCGGGCCCCTAGTAACTATGAATGTCTAGTCTACTGCTACTTCCTCTGCAAAATCCTTTTAAGAGAGCAAAAATAAATAGAAGTGCTATGAACAGTATATGCCACTTACAAGTCCCAAACCTTGTGTTCATTTTTAGTGATATCTGTGACCTGTATATCCTTCTCAGCCAGAAAAGCCTGGAACTGTTGGTTGAATTCAACCTCCTTGGGTGTCCGTGAAACATACATGTTCACGCGTGCTATCAAATAAAAGAAACATACAATTATAGCTATTTGTCCTTCATAATATTGTACGGACACCTAAATAGTTCAAAGAGTTTAAATATAACATAAAATAACTATTTTTTTAAATTAACCTAAATGTATTATTGTAATTTATTTCTGTAAAGCTGATAAAAGAAAAAAAAAATGGTTGGACATACATTGCCTGGCCTTGTATAAGGAAGCTACTATCTCTTGTAAACTTTTGCAAGATTAATTATTCCAACGATAAAATTTCCCAATAAAATGTCAACAATCTAGACTGCTTTTACCCTACTGTTAATTTATTCCCCACACATTAAGCTTATTGTTCAGAAAACAAGTTTATCCTGAAAAAACTATGATTGAGATAAGCGAGGTATTACATACGTGGCTCGTCTACTTTATATCTCTTTGCTTTTCTGGCTATCGCCTGAGCCATTTTTCTCTTGATTTGCTTGTTCTCTCTGGCGTCCGGATCTAGATTGTCATCATCGTCATCCTCATCATCTTCATCTTCATCTTCTAAATATAAAAGAAAGTCATCAATGGAATCATCAATGGAATCATAATATGTCATTGCTTGTTGAAATGGAGTTTGTCTCACAGCAAGTCCAGACACAGGCGTGAAAATAAAAAAAAAGACATTCACAGGAAGCAATAAAGAGGGCCACATAGATTGGCCGCCACTGCAAGTAGAAGTTGATACTAATTAAAACAATAGACTTTATTTTTGTTTGCTTGAGGTTTAACGTCGTACTTAAAATTGGAATGCTAGTGCCACAAAATTGATATTGTTTGGGACCGCCAGAAGACAATTTTTCTCAATCAAATACAGTGCAATTAATACAGAATACAGTGAAAATATGCATCCGTTCAAACTCCATACAACGAAATAATAAAAACAATGAAGTACAGTGTATCACCGATACTGTTGAGTCTGGATTAAATCTGCCACTCATTTGCCTTACATAAGCAACACTTACTTGCTTTAGGTTAGGTGTGTGCTGGATGTCTGCACCTGTGGCGATGCTAGATTTAACTGATGGTCTAAATTGAAATCAGTTCCCTGTCCCTTTGAGTGGCTTGACTGATGTGTAATATGCCAATGTGACCGGAGTCTTGCAGGCTATTTTATGGGCCGCTACGGTAATAAGAATTCTTGAAACACTCTACACTCTGGTTATGTGTAACTCACCTTCATCTCCCATTGTTGTCTCAGCTGTTAGGTCAGCTGTTTGGTCAGCTGTTAGGTCAGCTGTTAGGTCAGCTGTTAGGTCAGCTGTTTGGTCAGCTTCATTCTCTTCAGTCTGTTCATTCTCTCCCTCATCTTCCTGCTTCACCTCGGCCCCTTCTTCAGCATCAGCAGTCACGTCTTGTTGTTCAGCAGCCATGCTGTCATCTCCACCTTCTAAGAGAAGGACAGTTAACTAATTATCTCCTTCAATGTTGTGTTCCAGGCATGTTATGTTTCAGGCATGCATTGGTCATCCCATTCCGGCTTGATCAAATTTACTCAAACAGGTGTTATCTTTTTTCTCAAATTTTAAGATTTTTACAAAACTAAATCTGTTCAAATTATTAGCAGCTAAATCGAGTCTAAAAAGGTGGATAGAACAGGTTTAAGTGGATTACAGGGCATACCTTCAGGGACATCTGCCTCTTCGGTTGCCATTTCTTCACCGGTGTTACCGTTGTCATCGCCAACCTGTAAAAGACAACTCATTTATATACTTTTATCCCAAAATAAGAAACACATCCAGTTCAGATTGCTATCTATAAAAAAAAGTCTTCCAGAAACTAATTAATATCGGACAGCTGACATAAAAAGCAGTAGTTTCAACTGTTTAAATAGTTGTAGGCATTAATATGAACAAATACAGGACATTTTGCAAGATTCAATTTGGTTTTCTCATTGTCACTGTAATTCTTTCATGGTAATAAGAAAACTTTGTAAATATACCATTCAATTAAAGTCACATATTTTACGCCTTGATTTTAACAAGTTTGGACTTGTTTGTTTATAAATTAAAACAGTCCTGTTCAAATAAAATATATCCAAGGCTTGAAACATTGTAAAAGGCTTGTAGGAGCCAGGAGAAATCATGCCATAATCAAATTCAGAGTTTTCTGCAAATGCTACTTTTCTGGCATTATCACATGCAAGGCATAAACTTTATTGATTGGCGTTTTACACCGTGAAGGAAAGACACCAAAATACATTTACAGGATGGTTGGTTGATCATGGTCTTAAGCCATACTTAATGTTTTTTCACTCATATGACGGCATGCCAGCACAATCAATGATGGAAACAATAAACGACGCTGGCAACAAAGACAACAATACTAGTGCTGAAACGGTTAATTGAATATTCGTATTCGGTTACAAATTTGCGGGTAATCGAATAGTAAATCGCTAACCGAATAACCAAAAATTTGAGATGACCCCTAAATTACATGTGTCATCGACAAATCACACTAAACCTCGTAGACCAAACAGCCGAAATATTGCACTTTGTAAAAGAAATTATATAAATTGGACTGATATCTAGTTGTTTTAAGCCCAAATAATACAACTTAAATGTTGTACGTCAAATATAAAAGTTCACGCTGCAGATCTGCAGCCTAAAACTGAAACGGGAATAAGGTCATCGCTAGCATGCGCGTCCTTTCAATGATAAAAGAAATACCACGCGTAATTTTTTATCTGTTCAATGTACATGTTGATATCAAGCCCTTTTTATTCTTGAGGATTTTGTTTGCCCTACTTCAAATAATAACTAAAGTGTTTGCACAATGGTTAAAGCCTACAAAATATTTCTTTTAAAATAATTTTTTTTAACTTGTGTCCGTTTGTTATTGACGAACACGTTGTGGCTTTGCTTGCATGGCACAAAATACATGCACAAAATTTCGATTCTGTGGTTTATAATTTTAAATGCAGTTTATGTGAAATGCGTTTGTATATATCTACACGATAAACACAAGAGTAGGGTCTACATAACGCACTGAAACATGTACGTCACTGACAGCAAGCATCCATTTATTTATTAATTTAATTGCTATTCAGTATCTTGCTCAAGGGTACTTCACTTTTTACGTTGATGACTAGCCAGTATTTTATGGAAAAGCGAAAAGAAAAAGAAAAAAAAAAACCTGTCAAATGTGAAATTTGAAAACAACCCCTGATCAATCATGTGATGTCACATTTTCAATATGGCTGTTGTTTAGAGACAAGTAAAAGATCGACGACTTGATCGAATCGGGAAAGTTCCACGCAATGAAAAATATATTATTTGAAAGGAAGGCAAGGCAAGGCAATATACATTTAGACATCAGTGAAATGGCATGACAGATAGCAGGGTCGCTCAAGAGTCATTTTTTCCCCATTTATTCAAAGACTAAGGTATGTAAAATTTAGAACTTCTAAATGACGCTAAATTATAACGAGTTATCAAATAGTATTTGAATACCACAAACGAGTGTTCGGTTAGGAAAAATCTGTAACCGTTTCAGCTTTAGACAATACATTTACTGGACAAAGGTGAGATGGGTGAAAACGGGACAGCACAACCAATTGGCTTCATGGCATTTCTTAGCTTAGAGAGCACCAGGCAGTGAACAATTTGGAGTCCTTACTTGATTTTTTACCAAAAAAGGACAAACAGGAGTGTTGATAATTTACATGCCAAGTATTACAGCGATTTCCAAAAAACATGCTTATTTGTATTAATTTTCCATGTAAAATGCAGAGATGGGGCAATTTGTGAATGAACTCGACATGAGGCTCTGTAAACTATGAGGATTATTTAGCGTGCCACAGTAAGGAGTATAACTGATACTAACCTGTTGATCCTCAGTGAAATCTTCTGCACCTTCCTCACTCACCATGGAGTCGTCAACAGAAGCATCAGCAGCCTTTGGAGTTTTCTTAAACACACATGGAAAGTAGAGCCAATCAGGACAAATTGAAAAGGAAAATGTTACTTTTGATGTTAAGTTCCATGCAGATCAAAAGCAAATCAGTCTAGGCAATGATAAATTTCTGATTAGAACAAAAAGGTCTGTTTCTGTTCTATCAAACAACAGATTTAGCAATTGTTGATCTTGAATCAACCCGTTTAATTAAAAACAATCAAATATAAAACCATGTACAAAAAATATTATAATGTTTGTAGCATAAATCTAAGGAAAGTATTACACACCACTATTTTGTTAGCCTACTAGAGTACATAAGATAGAATTGCTTCAGTTTGAAGTAAGTACTAAGGCAAGGTAAGACTGATACCAGACTTCGAAGAAATAAAATAGTACTTTAGCCTCAGAAATACCAGAGCCAGTGGTTTTATAGGCTACGTGTAGATCAACCATATAGATAAGGTTAAATCCTGTGCTGGGGTGTAGCACTTGCAGTATAGGTCCCGATGGATACATGTAGTAAGTAGTAAAGGTCCCGATGGGTACATGTAGTAAGTAGTAAAGGTCCCGACATGGTATCACACTCTGGTACCCAGCATTTCTTTCTGACCATGTGACTGTAAGGAGACAACTGGTCAAGGTCCCCTCTCCACAAGCTTTTCCTTCAGCCCATTACATTGAGAATCAATAGCCAACATTGTCAGTATGTGGGGTAACAGTACAGGATAGCTTCCACTTTGCAGACTTCATGATCTGTCTTGAAATAGACTGGTCACAGTTAAACATAGCTTTCCTTCAGGAATCATCATAGCATAAATCACACTTATACATTGCCTCTGTACAATTTCAAAGTTCTTAACTGTCATTGTCAATTGGAGCTGATATTAGACATTAATTAATAATTAGATAAAGTTGCATTGTCTGGAAGGTGTTGAGACTGGTGTTATTTTGTACCTTGGTTTTCGTTTCATCACAGGAGTCTCAGTGGCTCCCTCTAACACTGACGTCCACCAGCTGGTTAGTCAACTCCTTCTGCCGACAACACCATGATCATCCCGTTCTATTACTGAGACTCTTACATATTCCAAAGAAATTCTACACAATTTTGCAATATGCAAAAATGCAGAAATTTGGCAAAAGGCTACGGAGATGTTAAGGGTGAACATCTCACAAGGAGATAGGCAAGGAGAATAAGCATATTCTTTTGTCACATGTTTTTATTTTCATAAGAGCGAGTACAAAACTAAGGTCACTATGTGCTTTGTCAGGTTGCTAAATTTAAGCAACTGCACATTTAAGGATATACCGTACAACAAATACTGGTGACATTGATTGTGTTATCATGTCAATAAATGTGGGTTCACAAATCTCATGTCACAGTAAGTGAAGAGGTTTTCTTCTCTTGATATCGTCAGCAGCTCCTGTATAAATAAACAGCCAATATCTGACAGGTCATAACCACAGTGAAAAAATACATATGGTACTAATCATTAACATTCCCTAAAGTCAAAAACTTCGAAACAATAAATGAATCTGATATCAGTGACTAAAGTTAATCAAATATAGAACTTCAATCTTCTAATATTTGAGATTGACCAACTGATTGATGTTTATCACTGTGCTCATGGGTATTTCACTTATATGACAGAGGTGCATTCCAACCGAAGGCAGCCACTCACAGCGCAACAGAACCATCATGTCACTTTAAGTGATAGCTCTGTTGGAAAGAGAATGTTCCTCAAAAGCTAAATATGAAAACATGAGCATTAGCTCAACATCCTTCCTTTAGCCGGAGGACACCTCACATTAGAGGACAGAGATCGCTATCCATGACCTCAGCTTTTGAAAAATTCCTATAAAATTGCTTAGCTCTCAAGCTATGAAAACAGAAAATAACATGGTAGGCTGAAAACTCTCTGAAAATTGCACTAGATGTAATTCTTCACATTGATTTCAGTAATCTTAATGATGATCTATTTTAAAGCTTAAGCTCTGAAATATGCCTTTTTTCCAATCAGTTATAGGGCCTCTAAGTCAAGACATGTAAAAAAATCTCTGGATTCCTTCCACTTCAGCGTACATGCTATTTTTTTATTTATATATAACATCACATGGGAAGTTAAACAATTGTCCAGTCCGGTACTATAACTGAACCAAAAGCAAACGAAAACCCATTATGAAAGACATCTAATCAAAACAGAACATCACAGTTTATTGTTTTGATGCCTTAGAGAATTGTAGAATATGTAACAAAAATCAAAAGGAATGTGAGGCATCAAATAAAACAGAAAAAAAAATAAAAATTATAAGATGCGCATTTCCAATATAAATGTTGCCATGGTCCAGATATATTAGCCAGATATCACTTTAAACCATATTTTAAAAAAAAGGAATGAAGTATTTAAATTAGGAACCATCTAATTTATTCAAAAGATAAATAGCTGTTTGGGACAATTGTCCAGTGTCTTAGGGTGTTAGGTTTTATTACACAATGGAAACTTCATAGCTGGGCTGGCAAGAGTGATTGGATCTAAATGCAAGATAACTAAGCATTTGTTTTAGTTTCTTAATTTTGCATGACCAAATTTCAACCTTTCAGTTTCGTAAGCAAAGATTTTAATATGACAATTTAGTTTCAATTAAATAACATTTCACTTATAATGTTGACTTTTCTTTAAGCAGCACTTTAACTTAAAGTGAAAACTTTGCTTAAATCACTTAGAAGTTTAACCAGGTGCTAAGAATTTTTTTTTTTTGCTTCGTATAATTATCGACATAATTGTTACCTTTTCTGGGTGTCTTTTAACGGCAATCAACATATGCAAGGCATGAAATAAATAGATTCCCAATATTATGATAGAACTTGCAGGAATTGTGCTATTCTGGATAATCATCAAAAAAAAGAATTCTAGCAATGACTATAATATTATGAAAATGTTGAAAGTGCAACAACAACTTTCTAAAAATAGCTCTTTTTTGTGATAATGGCTGAATCTATTCAAATAAATATAATGCAGTAAGATGCCTCAAAGTTTACCGTAGCCTTTTTCTTTCTTGCTTGAGCTGCAGATCTCGCCATTTTAGCAATTCCTTTGTTTAATCTCGAAGAATGTGACTGCTTCTTCCTCTTAGCAAATGCGCAAGCACCGGCATCAATGAAGACTCGGAATTGGTCGTCCTTCTTCGTTGTTTACACTTAAATACTCTGTAGTAAAAGTATTAGCTCACCTTTGATTTTCATGCACTTCAACATACTAAACAAACTAAATATCCGTCAAATTATGCAAAATAAGGATTGCGTCGAACCACGACGAGTATTTATGACTGAACAAAGCGTGCAATTGAATTTATAAGTGTTCAAATGCCTGCAGAGTCAAAAACTGGTTTGGCTCGGTGATTTCCGTGTCTGAGGACGAACTTACGTTGAATAACAAAAGCGCATGCCCAGGACAAATCCTTTTTAGCAGGGAGTCTTTATTTTTAGACAATGACATACATCTACGTAATTGTTGTAGACTCCCTGCCTTGCATGCAAGGGAAGTGGGGAAGTGGGGGAAAAAAAGAAAGAAAAAAAGTGCTTCAGTAAGGATATTTTAGTTGGCATTTTCAAATGTATTATGTAAGACATCGTCCCTCGTCCAATTTGAAAAAAAAAAGTCAAACAGTAGGCCTACTAGAACAAAAAAACGACAACAAAGGGAAACATCATATTGAAGAAGTTTTTTTTATATTTATATCGGAGAGCACATGATATTGTAATTTACGAAGCGATCATATGTTGCTTAAATTATCGCACATGGCGCTAGGCCTATAAGTAAAAGCGTGCAGGTCATTGGTCCGAAGGTCGGTTAGTCCGAAGGACGGAATATCCGTTTAATAGTCCGAAGTTTAATTGGTCCGAATGTTCATAGGTGACGGTCCGAAACGAAGATAAAACGTTACTGCATTTGTAGTATAGTGCTGAAGTAACACGATCACCTGGCTTGTATGTGTTGGATAGTAAATAAAATATGATCTTAAAAATTTACCTTTTTGTGTATTTATTATGTTTGCTACACACACACACAATCGAGAAAAATGAGACAAAAAAGTAAAGAAATCGATTTTACTAAAAACAAATTATTTGTCCCTACCTTATTATATTATATATCTTAAGAATAATCTTTAAGAACATATTTTATTTACTATTCAACACATACAAGCCAGGTGACCGTGTGCAGTAACTTAATTGTCATTGAGGAATATAAAGATAATCTGTGCAACTGAGTCTCTAAAGGTGGGGAATAGAGAAGTTAAGAGAACACAAATAATGTTAGTTTTGCAAGTGAACCGTTATGCTGGAGTTTTACATAATACCAGAAGTCCATTAACTTAAGTCCATTAATGGACTTCTGATAATACTTAGATATGTTATTTCATTAATGACAACTGCATGTCCTAATGAATAAACAACTTCGCCTTCATTGAGATTGATAACAGCTAGCGATCAACAATGAAAAGATACAAGACACGCACAGGACCCAATACATGACACACCTGCAGAGAACACCGGGATGCAGGATATTGCCTCCTTCCAACTGGGGCCTAACATTACTGGATCTCTATCGACATAGGCTATAATTCCAAGTATAAGTTCAACTTTATTACAGCCAATCTTGATAAATCCGATCTTGTCTTCTTAACAAGTCACCACAGGAGGTTTACCCCGGTTGTATTACACCCAGACCATGCATGCTGTCATACTGGTGTGTGGGATACAGTTTGAATACAATAATATATACACATATAAAGGCAATTACATTGTACAACTATTTTACACAATCTTTGTTTTACAAAATGTGTCAAATAGTCTGTGGCGGGAAGAAAAAGCCACAATCCGACAACCAAAAAGCGCGAATCATCTAATATATACACAGTGTAAGGATTACTGGTAGGCCTAATTAAAACAGCAGATAACATATCCAAAGAAAGAACTAGATACTTTCCAAGACTATACTGAACAAGCATTCATAGGCTGGCACTTAATCCCACTGTTTGTGTTTCCGTTTTGCAGAGGACCCTCTGACTGAGGGCAGTGTGTTCCCACATAGCCATGCAGCATTTATACATAGCACTGGAGGAACATGTTCAATTTTGCAAACAGAGCAAACACGTCATCTTCTATGGTTGTGTTAGTATGGTTATTAACTGTTGGAGAATGTTAACGTTATATAAGTGAAATACCCCTGAGAACGAAATTAAACACTAATCAAGCAAGTAAACAAAATTAATTATGTTGTACGTTTTCGCTGAGAGATAGCGTCACCTGGGGACCATTTCATCAAACGGTGTACACATGTATCTTAGTCCAACTTAACATAACACGTATGACATTTGTCTTAGTCTGAAATGGAACTGCATGTTCCTAACCTTTAGCATAAACTCTAACTACCGTCATAATTGTACTTGTAGTTGCCCATGCATTTTTCAAATTGCAAGAGTATACCCCGGCCCCCAATGTCATTAATTAAGATCAAACTTATATTAAGAGTTGTAGTGAAACATTTTTTTTTGTTATTCAGTTTTATTTTACCTTGAAAGAAATTTCGTATTCATGCATTTTCACATAACAGTTTCTAGTTGATTACGACCACTATAACTCTTATTTGTTTACTTTCCTGCTTTAGTAAAAATTTTGATCTATATATAGTCAAGTAAGTCAACCCCCACTTGAATGGAAGGGCAATATAATGATGATAAGAGTAATTTTGAACTCTTATAATTTATTTCTATTTTATATTCGCTCAAAGTTCGTATAAGTAAAAGATTGTTTCGCAGTACATTAAATCCCTTTTCTGTATCAGGACATAAATATTGTTTAAATAATCATAGCCCGCATCGGTGGTATAGCAGTTCGTGTTTGTTTTATAGTTTATTTTCCCACTTTCAAATGGCTTTCAGCAACACATGAACCTTATTCTGCTCAATCGTGTCAATCTTCATACAACTGAAGGCAATCTACCTACGTTGCCGTCCAAAGCAGACATTCCGCTCAGTCGTTAAACTGTATATACCTCCATGGATGAACTTAATACTTATAGGCCTACCCTGCAAATCTATAGAATTACACAGAACTATTAACAGAACTTGGACTTTCTAAAGGACTCTTAAAATATTCTGTTGAACTATAGGTGGTAAAAGCCTACTGCATTCCTCTTTTATACCCCCAAAGTACTGTGCCTGCATGTCAAACTGTCCATCTGGACCAATTGCACATGAATAGGGCCTGTAAGTGACGTCGTGTGATGAAAGATTTCACGAGATTCCGTTCCGGGTACGTGCTACTTTTGTTTTAGTTTAAACTTCACACGGTAAGCTAAAGAGATGCCAATTTGTATGGGTGTGCAACTCGACTTGTTTATAGCTTCAGCTATCAGGTGGTAGTCTTACAGTACCTAGGCACGGAGTTCGACTTTTGTGAGGAAAGATAGACTACCGTCCCTTTTCGTATGGGAGTCGTTGGGTAGCCCTGGCAATATATACTATTTACCAACAAGACAAAGTCCAGGTGTAAAATATGCAGAGATTGAATCTTGTAGACTCACAGAGGTGAATATTACATGCAGTAGTAGTAAGGTTGAGTATTCAAACAATCTGTGAAAGGTTTAGGAACGGAATTGATGACCAATTTGGAGCTTAAGAGTTTTAGCGAAATTAACAATGTAAGCGAGAAGGAAATCTCAATATCAGGGAGACGTGATATGACTAAATTCTCGTTTCCATTCTGCCAAGTGTATCTCACAGGCCACTATTTAAACTCAGTGTTAGGTCGTTAAAATGTCACCTGGAGCTACACTTGTAGTTTATGAAGTGAGTCCTAATAATATATCCTTTGATGTCTTGTTTCATAAGACCATCATCATTCCTGGAGAAAATGACCAGTGGCCACGGCTCTGATTGAAAGGCGTTAATTACGCGATATTTGTATTTAGTTAAATATTATGTAGGACATACTGTTATTTTTTAATCTGATATTCTTTCTGAAGAGTAGCAAATTGTACTTATCACGTAAGCATATGAGGGATGCGTCCCGTATCATATTGAACACCGGACTCAATAAATGAGCAACCTTTCATGTGTATTAATACTTTTCATTATTGAAGTAAAATCCTTACATGCTGCAATAATGCCAGAACAATGAGCGCCGCCTTTAATTAGATTAAAGTTTTTGTGAGTATGTATATACCACAGGTAGAGTTAGTTTGATTGGAGTTTTAGGCCGTACTAAGGACATTTCTCTCATGCCTAGGTTGGTTTCACTCACTGTCGACAAGTAGTCACATAAATGAAATAGCCTAAAGTACCGAGTACAACTCAATCTAGCAACTGATCATGTAGGTCTTTTCGAAGCTTATATAAGAGGGGACACTCCCGGTTACTTCCTCTTTTATGGATGGCAACTTCTGGTTTATTTCCGACAACGTTTCAGTCTACATGTTAAAACAGGTTTTAAGGAATGCTTTGAATATCTTACCTAAAGCCAAGAGGTTACCTGAGAATAATATTTACTAATAATTATATTACAATAATACTGAGCCAAGATAAATAATTCAATACCTGGAAACTGTCTTGTCTTCTTAAAATAAACCTTGAAAGCCATCCCTAAAGTCTTAAGTAAAGCTAATTAATTATGTTCTCTGTCTACAACATTAGATAAACGCCTTTAGCACAAAGTACATTTATATGATGACGGAGACAGAGAACTCCGAAAGCTTATAATACAAAATATAAGTTTATCTTTAAAGAATACAACACTGTTGATAACGTGTACGCCTGTTTTCATCTGATTAGCAGAAACTGTACTTTAGCTTGAGTAATCAGCATTCAAAGTGAAATCATTATTTAAACAAAGCAGAGCGGTGTGGCTTGCCGTTTTGATTGTCAAGATCGACCCAAACTAATTTTTAGCCAATCAGAATACAACTTTTTCAAAGGCTTTTACGACAGATAGCTTCTATTTTAGGTCTGACGTCACATAAAAACAATCCACAAATCAACTCCCTTATTGTCATACGTCTGATTGAACTCTAATGAACGTTCGCTCTAAAACTAAGGGGATTTTTAGTTTCTTCTTCAACATATTGTTTCAGACACTTTTTACAAGTGATGAGGTATATCACATTTTCAGAATCACAGTTCCATACATCTAACAAATGATAAACACCAGACAACCACTGATAAGACTAACATGTGTAAATGCCATATGGTATACCGTAAAGTAATTTATTGTATCAACAAAATACACAAACTACTGTTTTAAGTTCTCCGAACAATGCAATTTACCATAAGCTATAACATCATACAAATATATTCATATAGAAAAGCAGAGGATCCAATAAATTATAACTTAAACAAAATAGATAACACAATGTTTTACATAAAACAAAATTTTTACCGAAGTAAATGTGCATTTGTGGAATAGAAAAACATAATATAGAAAAAGATACCATATTTTGAAGTCAGAGATAGTTCATCGGAAGAAATGTGCACTGGTTGAATGAAAGGTAACATTCAGCCTTTACAAAAATAAACACAATGTACAAACAGGCTACATTGGAGGAGTTATCTTATAAAAGTGACCAGTGTATTGTGGAAATGTGCAACGCCTTTGCTTGTCAAAGACTCATTTTGAACATTATTAAACAGAAAGATGTCAATGAAGACAATATATTTACATTTAAGCTGGTTTCCTTCCTGTCTCTTATCAAGAATGACCCATCGTTAAATGTTCTAGTTTTTGATCAAATTTGTTAAGAAATGGGTGAAAATTCAAAATGGTAGTTCGGTAGGTTAAGATGTCCTGTTGATTACTTTGCAGGCCATCCAGATTTACCTTTAGTTTGTCGGTTACCCCCTGACCTATTTCTCTTCTTCTCAGACTGTTTATAGCTGCCATCCATGTAACCACCTTGGTTTCCATAACCAAAGCCTGTGGGTCTGTTACCTGGAAATCGCTGAGCATATCCTAGATTGCCCATGCCATATACACCTGTATGATTGTCCATTCCATACTGTCCAGGGTAGCCACGGGTCAGCCCCATTCTCTTCACCATGCCACTCTCCAGGCCCATGCGGCTGTGTAAATCATAGAGGTAGTTCTCCAGAGCATAGTCACCATTGTAATAACCGTAATTATCATAGTCCCGATACCGCCTTGAACCTCTACCTCTCATTCCAGAAGTATCCACCTCCAGCAAGGATTGGATCTGATTATGGTAGCGTTGTCCCCCATATTGACCCTGGTAATGTTGTCTGCCACCTCCTCTCATACCGCCAGATTTTAAACCTGAAGGTTTTCCAACAGGGGATTTCTTAGATGGAGTCCCTGCAAAACATGTTATAGGGAAAAATATTTTAGCCCAAAAAACTATTTAGCAGTCGTTTGTTTCATTGATTGGGGTTTTACGCAGTACTTAAGGTTATTTCACTCATATGATGTCGTGCCAGCCCAATCAACGGAGGAAACCACCCAAAACGACACTGACACCTTGTAACATTTACAGGAACAAAAACAGGACACACAACAAATCGGCTTCCTGATACCCCTAAGCTCAGAAAGCACCAGAACTCAGGAGGCTTCCATCAAACCACCTGCAACTGTTTAGCAGTATAACTTTTTAAGAACTTAATGTCAAAGATAGAAATATTGTTTATTAGATTAAATTATATTTCAAAACGAATTGGTAATGAAATCATCCATGGGAACTAGGATAGCAAAGAAATAAAGGAGTATTTTAAAAGCATTAAAAATTTGTTGAATCTCATAAATTACTGGAAAAGAGTATTTCTAACCTTTCAAGCGTTTCTTAGAATCTTGTCTGTCTTTTGATGTGTACGGCCCCAACTTTAGTGTCTTCCCCTCATACTCTTCAAACTGACGTTCCTTTATTAAATCTGTCACCTCCTTTTTGGTGGCAAAGTTTATGAATGCAAATCTGAAGAAAAAAATATTGCAATATCATTGCT
>JAVFBZ010216902.1:0-12721 GCA_032466195.1 Katharina tunicata
GTAACGCAGGCAGAATCGTATGCTTCACAGCCATAATCTAAACGAGACCGAATAAACGCACGATACAGAATAAGTAGACATTTTTTATCGGCTCCCCAGGCAGTGGATCTCAAAATGTTATGTTTTCTGATGCTTTTAAATAGAGCGAGGTTGTAGACAAGGGGAGGCTACTACGATAGAAATGTAAATTAATTATTCCTGTGTAGGGCGAGCATTAGATTCTTTCATTTTTGGGGTTATAACATAAAATAGCATTTGTTCTTTTATTAGTGTGTATACCCCGAATCGGAGAATGTGTGGGTCATATATGCGCTATCTGGCTATTATGTAGCACGGATGCTAATAAGTTCAGCCTATAGGGCAAGGTGTGCGGACAGTATTTAAACACGGCAGTAAAATACCTTCTTTAAGTGGCATTTAGAAGTTGGTTATATATAATATCACAGGAACTACTATAGATTAACAACTTCTGAGTTTATTCGGACGACGTTTCGGTGTAACTTCTTACACCGTTATCAAGTCAAATGAAAATTTTGACTTAATAACGGTGTAATAAGCAACACCGAAACGTCATCCGAATAAACTCCGAATAAACTCAGTTGATAATCCATAGTAGTTCCAGTGTTAGTAAAATATCTGCATATATTTGTTTTACAGATTAGTTGGATATGCTATGGAAACCCATAAAACCGAGAAAAGTTCAAGTAATTGATCTCAAATTCAGTGGGAGAAAATGTAGCTAATAAAACTACCAACTACCAAGCAGCTAGTCGATCAATAGATGGCATGGGTTGAAAGGACAAAACGTGACAGTTTTATCACCTTGATGACCTACATAAGCTATTAAGCAGCTATTACACACAGTTTACTTGTTGAACTAGGAAGTCTACATACGTTTTTTACTTACATGTGTATGCGGGTGTTCCTAGTACGGCAGCCAGTCCCTCTGTCGGACTGGGCTAAGGCTGTGGTAAACGTAAGCAAGACGACCAACGCCGTTGAGTAATACACTTGGGAAAACTTCCCCTCCTTATCCATGCTCTGCAATTGCAGCGTTTCTCCTTAGATAGTCTACATTCACTCTTAGATTGTCAAATAGAACACACTAGACACGTACAACATGTATAGTCACTGTTATCTTAACTAAGGTTGTTTTCTCTCCCTACTGGAGTAATCCGCACATCCGCCCTACCGTGGTAACCTGAGCTTGGACATCCGGGTATCAAACAAGAATAAATGTTTGCTGATGTTTATCATCAACCTATTTTAAATAAAGGGCGAAGCATCTAGGAATCGAAGTTAAACAGTTGTGTCTTGGACACATGTCGAAGAAATATGAAATGTGTTCAGAGACTATTTTGCCGCCGATGACGATACGTTCAAAGTTCAAAGTCGAACGAAAGCTATAGTGTGTGTTATCACATTATCGTGTAAGTTGGAGATATTTTTATAAGTCAAATATATATAATTTTCGTTTAATCTGACATCAGCTTTGAGGTAAAAAAAGAGAATTTTGTCTCGAACTTTTACTTACTATATATATTTTTATAAATGTAGAGATAAAACAATTTGCTTACTTGCTATATACTTGGAAAAATCCTTCAGAATAACTGTTTTCACCAAAATGGGTCTATTGTATGTGAAAATTCTCTCTCTGATGCTGAACATATAGTTCAGAACACTTTACAGACCTTTGCGGGAATTGAAATTAAGACCCTCAAGCACCGAATATTACAGGCCAGATATTTGAGTGGTTTAGTTGTCTGGCATTTACTGCTGACGTTCATGGGTTCGACTCCCGTAAGTTTTTCTGAACTAGAATCTGTTTATTATCAGAGAGTATTTTCCTCACAAAACGCAAATACTGTTAAAAGTCACTTTCGAAGCGACACAAGAATAGTTCAAGAGGAACCCTTGTAAATGCTTATCAAGAAAAAAGTAAGATGAGCAGCTCTTCGCTTATCCTTTACTCTATATTCCACTTCATCTCATTAAGCTTGATTTTCTAGTAAAATATTTCTTCTACTGGCGACTGGGTGGAAGCCTCCTATGCCTTGATGCTCTCTGAACTACAAGTCATCAAGAAGACAATTTGTTGTGGCGTCCTGTTTTTCGTTCTGTAACTGTATTGCAGTGTCTTTTTTGTGCGCACCGCAGCAGTAATTGGCAAAAAAAAAACGTTTATAGAAGAATTGGCAGATAACTGATTCCGCGATTGACGCTAGTGTTGCTAAAATTAGAAGAGAGTTTGAGCAATTTGTCAATATTAAAAACTATCTTAATCGCACCGTGGCGGAAAGTCAATCTACCTCAAAGCTTCGTCAAAATTGAGGTATCGTTATAAAATCAGCTTATCAGGAGTGTGTTTCGGCTATGATGGCAAGGCAGTATTACATATATGAAGCTGAACGCCTACTGCGTAACCCTGACCATTATAACAGGCAAAGATAATCCTTACTTGTTTAAGCGGCATTTAGAACCTGAACACAAAACACAAACATAACTTTGATGGATTTCCAACTACTGGATAGGCCAAAACATCGTTTATCAGTTGAGATTTATAATCATCGCTTAATAGCGTTTTTGGCAACTAGACCAAAACTTCGCACGTTAATATACGCAAAAACTGAAATTCCACCAATGTTAAGGTTTCCCTATTTTTCCGGGAAATATGATGATTTTCAACGAAATGATCCTGTCTTGAGGGTATGAAGTAGGATAGGCGATTATGTACAACCAGGGCGGGATTTTGAAAATAGGATATTTTACATTCTTCCGAAAATTCATAAATCTCAAGGGAAATGGCCGCAACCGTCTATGCCCCATAATAATATAAGATTTTGGTTCTAAATCCTACCACATTTAAGAATTTATTGACTACTATCTGAAACCAATCGCCAACATGTACCCACGTTTTATTAAGAACACTGATGTATTCAGGTTCACAAAGACGTCACATTAGTGACCCTGGACGTACATGTAGAATCAATGCACACCAATATTGATATTGAGGCGGGTCTTCGGTCAGTTGAAATAACGTTCCGTAAGTATCAGTCCCTCGCCGTCCCAATAGTGCGATATTGAAGCTACTGAAGCTCAGTTTGAAATGCAATGATTTCAAGGTTAATGTACCAGCAAATCAAAGTCCGTGCTATGAACAATTTTCACAATTATATACAAATTGTTGAAGAACGATTGTCGGGTATAAAAGATTGTGTTTCACTTGTGAAATTATTTAATACTTTTCGTCCAATACGGTATAAACTGTAGTCAAATTCATTTCAATGTTTTTTTTTTCTTTCTCAACGTTTAAATGATTGTTTTAATTAACAAGAATCATATTTTAGCAATTCTAGCAGAAGACTGTCTTTTTATAAATCTGTTACTTTGAAATGCAATATTACCATTCTGTAGTTACCTTTAGCTAGTTACATTTCAGAGCGGCTATGACCAGATTGCGTTTATCATCTCATTGGTTATCTATATAAACAGGACGGTGGAATTAACCACAAAGCATCGGTCTTGAGAACTGAATATGTCAACATTATCACTGTTTAGAAGATAAGGACTACTTATGTTCATTAGTATGTCCGATAAATGCTGAATTACGGGCAATGGTATTTTTTTCTAGTTATTACTTCACCCCACCTAATAGACACAGCTTTACTCGTCTATTAAAATGCGAAGACTCCTCTGTAATCATAAATACATCCGGATAAGGCTAACCAAACACATATAGCATTTTAGCCATAACTGAAGATGAAGTAAGTTCTCTCTAAAAACTCGTATTATACAGAAATATGTATAAAATCATAAATGTTGCGTTGTGTTTGGTTAGTAATCGTAAATGTAACCATGTTTATAAATAACGGTTTTATACCGTATGTGAAATCATATGTGAAACTTAATGGTACAGTCTTAAATACTGAAGCATCCTATACATATCTTGGTCATTAATTTACACGTGATCTATCTCATAATGCCGACATTGAGTTATAAAGACGAAGGCTGTGTGTCCGTGCTAATGTTATGCTCAGAAAATTTGCTTCGCTTTTGCATATCGTCTAGAGACATTGTACTTCCATTTAATACTAGCTTTTATTGTTTTCATCTATAGTCTGTATAGTCCAAATAAGGTATGAACTGTAGTCAAATTCAAGTATAACAACGCCTTTCGTTGGTTGCTGCATTATAGTCGAAGTTGTAGCGATGGTGGATTGTTTGTCATAATCCGCATCCCATCGTTTGGTGAAGTGGTTCGCAAAGCTGTGGGCTTTTATTTCTTAAAGCAAGACGGTTTAATCGAGCAGTACATCATTACTTTTCAGCTTGAAACATTCGGATTAGCCAGTTCACTCTAGCTTGCCCTTAAAGTGGCATGATGTACTGTATCAGTAATACCAGAAGTCCATTAACCCGAAGTATGGCACGATCCATTAACGCACAACAACGGCAATGTGGCTTTCCAGAGCCCTTGTACGTGACGTATATGCGCACCATCTGATTTTCGTTTGTTTCGCGCAGTTTCTAAATCTTCGAATCGACTGACAAATCATGTGTAAAATCTAACTAGCAAACGGCAAGCGGATTGCATCTTTGCTCTATGTATTACAAATTATCCACGTTCACCTAGCTTGTATGTGTTGGATAGTAAATACATTATGTTATCAAAAGTTTACCATTTTGCGTGTTTATTAAATTTGCGACAGACACACAATCGAGAGAAATAGAAAAAAGTAAAGAAATCGATTTTATTAAAAAATTAAATTTGTTCCTACCTTATTATATAATAGATATACACAGGTTCTGAAACAGAACGCCAAAATCACTAAGGCACCTCTCCACTCCAAACGCATTTTCCAAACAAACAGCTGCATCTATTTTCCTAACGACATCGCCTTTACAACGTCGACATTTCAAGTATTCAAACTACACAAAGTTTATCAAACATTTCCCAATCTTGTTGTACAACAAAAATCCCACTTTATACTAATTCACCTGCAAATCGACCAAAGTAACTCGAAAACGAACAGATTTATTTCCAGTTGTCAAAATCCCCGTATTAAGCTGACGTCACTTCTCCACGATGTGGCAGCCGCCGCCAACGCGACCGAATCAAGAAGAAATAGCGATAAATAGGCCTACACATTTCAACATTGACAAGTTCTAATAATCTTTTGTCCGATTTTGTGATGACAACATAATTGTCAGATTCATAAAAATGATATATTGAGTTTGTCGGTTTATGCAATGAACAAACTTTTCATCATAATGTAATAAATTATTTGTCACTAAGAAATTGAACAAAAAGCATGCAATGTTTTTATTACTTCGGTATAGTATTACACCAGGCTTAAATAGTATGGATTATACTACACGAAAAGTTATAAAAATCGGACGGGACCCGTGTTGGTATGGAACCAGTCGGTCTGTAGTTACTAAAATATGTGCCATGTACATTTGTATAAAACGGTCCACTTCGGCGACATACCTTGTATGTAATGACTGGACATGTTGAATACATTAGAGATTATCAAAACGAGGCCACTCAACCTAAATTAGATTGCGGGAAATCCCCTCCAAATACGTCATAGCCGAACTACTTCTTTTATGTCAACAACATCATGTGACAGAAAGCATGGGTGCAGGATCGACATATCAGATAATGTTTTCATGTGTTGATTTCTGATATATCAAGGTAACAGGCTTTAACGCCTTTCTCTGTAAGGCTAAACTGCAAAAAATAAGCAAATTAAAATGTGGCTTGTAAACAGAATTTGAGTCTGAGCAAATAATATATACTTAAAGGCATAGTGGCATATACACTTTTTTGTAATTAGGTTTCAAAGTTTATTATTATTATGTTTGTCTTTGTTGGGAAATCTTGGCAAAAGGCGATTACTTCATGCATACGACATGCCAGCACAATGGGTTAAGGAATACAGAAATAACTATACAATATGTGTAAGCTTATATTGTTTGATTGGGGTTTTACGCCGTAGTCGATGTTGTTTCGCTTATACCAAGGCATGCCAGCACAATCGGTGAAGGAAACCATCGTAAAAGGAACTGGCAAAATGCAAGACAGGTCAAAATATTTACATAGCATAAACAAAACAGGACACCACAATAAATCGGCATTCTGTGCCCCTTAGCTCAGGGAGTACCAGGGCACAGAAGGCTCCCACCCAGCCACCTTCAACAGTGTATATGTGATGAAATGATTCAGTACCCGGTAGAGTAATTTAATATCGATTGGTTATATTTTTTTCAGCAAACAATTTTCACTGATTGCAAACATCACATGAATACCACAATCACCAATAGTTCTAAATTAATCATATTTATAAAAAGAAAATAATTGAGACCTGGTCCTGATAATTTCTTCATTCTTGGTAAGGTTAATTTTAATTTGAAACGGCCATAAATTAAACCAAATAACCTGCAATCAACATACCACTTGATCTTGCATAATGGAGGTGTTACGTCTGACTTATTTATACCACAACATGGGGAAAATCACTATGACTGGTAATTAAAACACGGTCTATTTCTTTTCATAAGGTTCAGAGATCGGGATTACGAAATAGACTAATAACTATACAGAACTCTGTGTATATAGATCACGCAATCCTAAGAGTGCATTGTGGTTATATTGCTATATACTTACACGAAAAAGGTTTATCAAAGGCATGTCTATATGTGTTTTCAATTATTGCCAGTAGGGCCTACATTATATAAATAAAATAATTTTAATATTTGCAAAGTCTGTTTTTCAATATACATATGAGCAGTTATTGTCAACTATCTCAATGTGTATCGTGGATCTACCAGTGTTCTGCGGCAAACTTTGACAAATTTTAACATAACATTAAAAAATGTTAGGCCCTACCGTATGTCAGTCTTCTGTCAAAATAAAAATTACATTTACCGCTGTTTTGCGAAATCTGGATTCTCGTTCGCTGTTTCTCCTTGGTTCGGTTGTGTTGGCGGCGGATGATTTTGACAACCGGAAATAAATCGTTTTGTTTTCGAGTCACTTTGGTCGATTTGCAGGCAAATTAGTACAAAACCCTGTACCTGAAATTATCAAGCCTCTATCACAGAGACCTTTTGTAGCGTACAAGAAGAACAAATCTCTCAAGGACCTCTTGGTTAAGACGAAACTCCCTTCTGTGTCAGATAACTCTTAACTGCCCTCATCTTTATTTGGTAGACTAAGGGGTTTACTACTAACTCTAAACGATACGTTTTTCAGGTTGTGCTTATTATCACCCATACCTAATATATATTTTTGAATTGATGTAGAGAAAAAAAACGTTTGCTTGCCTCCACCGGGATTTGAACTCGGGTCTCTGGCTAGCAGGGCCCGCGGTCTAACCGACTGATCTACAGCGGCTCACCGTAGGACGCTCGAATTTTTATCCAGGTAAAGGCTGCGAATCTTTCTCTTAGTTAAGCACTGACCCAGGGACACTAAATTAATGTTTTTTTATCTCTTGTTGTTTTGGGTTATTGTGATAATCTGGTACTGGCATATATATATTTTTGAATTAATGTAGAGAAAGAAAATTTTGCTTGCCTCCACCTTGATTCGAACTGTATGTGTGTTACATATCAGTCACATATTTATCTTCACAATATACATGTTACATGTATTGCCTTTTCTCGACATGCGCCTTTAGGTTATCCAGAACAACGCGAGATTCATATCTATCTATAAACTTGTCTCTGAGAATTTATCTAGAACATGAGATTATTTATCGGCTTTATTTAGTCGATATCCCTGTGCCAGTGTGATTACTCTTTATAAAAATATCATATAATAAGGTAGGCATTAATTAATTTTTTTTAATAAAATGGATTTCTTTATCTTCTTTTATTTTTCTCGATTGTGTTTGTCGCAAACATAAATAAATACGCAAAATGGTAAACTTTTGATAACATATTGTATTTACTATCCAATACATACAAGCCAAGTGACCGTACAAAATTTCGATGATTCCACATGCCATTCAGGTCATCTTAGCGATCACTAGGGGGCGCTTCTTCGTCAATCTGTTTTGGTTAGAGCTTCAACGCCGTTGATATATGTTATAGCTCGTTTCATACTTTGGGTTAATAGACTTCTGGTAATACGTATAAAATTCTGACTTGGTTTCTTGTATATATTTTAACGTACTTTTTTTTATAAATATTATTTATTTCTTTTTGTAAGGACCGTTTTGTGTCTGAAATAAAGTATTATTATAAGAGGTGTAGCAGTTTTATTGCTGTACACATATTGTAATCGTTATTTTTATTATTATTCTTCTGACTAAATTTTGTGATGGCTCTACCACTCAATCCGCTCAAGCTAGAGTCTCGAAATTTTATACATCTAATGCTAAGGTTCTAAACAAAAAATCGTTTTATTTTTTTATTTTTTAATAGGTCACATGGTTTTAGAAAACTATTGTACAGCGAAAGGTCTTACAATTTCGAAAAAAAAAATGAAATCGCTATTCACGTGATGACACAGTCACGTGCAAACATGAGATAAAAGAAAAAAAAAGTTTAGAGCTTAAAGACAGATAATAAAAGATAGCGTATCCAACTTTTTACACAAATGGATTTAGGATAGGGAACTCTACCTAGAATAGAGGGGGTTTTTTATCTAGCCGGAAGAACCGAACAAAAACTCGAAACAAACCTTCAACTTTACGACTTTGTGACTTGAATTCTGTTAGAGATACAAGATTTTAAAACTGTCTTTAATTTGTTTTGCTACGAGCAACCGTTTTGTTTTTATGGCGAGTTATAAATTCAAAGTTATAAATTCGAATAAATTGGCAAATTAAACATGCTTTCATGTGTAATCAGAGACGCTGAAGAAGATAGTATCGTTATCAATAGTCTAAACCTTCCACAATGCCCTGGGGAGTCAAAAAGAGGGGAAATGTCAACATTTTATTTGTTCATTACTCGTAAAGTATAAAATACACAGTCAATCTGATTTCTTTATCATATTAAGAACAGAAATAAGATAACGATCCAAGTCTTATGTCAAGTCACATTTCATTACATGGTGGCCATTTGGAGTGGTCGACGAAATCATTTAAAAAAAATAATTATTAAGGTTTTCAAGCGAGCAAACTGAAATTGTGAATGTACTTTGAACTATGGCCCATAGCCTGGTTATAACAGCTTGTTATCTATTATTTAAACCAAGTCTAGAGCATCCAATAAAAATGCTCCGTTTTGATAATTCACATATATTGACAAATAATGTGTTTTCGTATATATAGGAGACGCTGATGAAGATAGTGTGATTTTCAAAAGGTATATTCTTTTGCATTTTAGGGTCACAATTCTAAAATGTTCATTAATAATTTACTGTATTGCGTTTTTTTTTTCAGTTTGCTTTAGGCTTTTAAGTTATGAACCCCGGGCCGAAGCTGTTGTAACAGCTTTAATTAATATAACTATTATTATTATTATACACCGGCTCAATTGTATCCGTCTCATTAACACATGGGTAGTTTTACATTTCTAATGCTGGAACGTTTAATTTCTTAACTATTTGTTTAATTATGTCTGCTCACTGCTGCCACTTGCTCATGGCCTTATGCTCTATGTTATTAGAGATAATTACTTACTTTTTAAATAACATAATAAATTCATATTTACAGTACAAAAACTGATGTCCCAGTTGCACTGTTTGTTGTCTGGTATATTAAGATATGTTGCGTCCATTTGGGCGGCTTGTGCTTCATGCCACATGACACAAAATAAAATGAAGTATTAAACATAAATACTATATCTTTATATATCTCTTATATGGCTGTGATTGTACAATTTAATTGAATATCGTTTGGTATAGAACAATTCCTTATGAGCTTTGTTCCAACCTAGCTATATATAATAAAAATCACTTGTTTGTAATATGTCATGTTGAATAAATATATTAATATCTATTTTAACAACAACTTATGTAAACTAAGCAATGTCTCTTAATTATCTACTTACAGAGAGCCACTACGAGAAAGCTATCATCTGATGTACAATGCAAACAGAATAGTGGACGAGACACTTGTGCCACCAAACGCAAAACTAGACTGAAAACCGACGGCCTACCCAATGACCACTTTGCAAGCTACAGGAACAGATTTCAGCAGAATACGGTCGTAGCTCCAAAGGATCTACACTGTCTACAGGATAGATAACCACCATTTTATAGCATGTAAATGTAAATAAAATGTAAAAAGTTTAAATTATCTTAACTTATCTGTATTTATATTTATTATTATAAACATTTTATGCTAGATTTACCTTATTATTTATATCACTTTTTTGTATTATAACTATTATTATTATTTTAATTATTATTATCTGTTATAGTTATAACTAATTTGCTAAATTGTTAATATTCTAGCACAGCACAAATATATTTATAACACTTCAAACTTTGTATTCATTGGGTTTCAACCTTGAACCCGGTAATTATTATTATTATTATTATTGGCGTGTGCCAGTCCACTTGAGGACTGATTTACGCCACGTCTATACGTATCAAAGTTTTACTTTAGCTCATTTCTACAAGAGGGAAAAAACAAAATAAAAAAAAACACACAAAACATCAAAACCGCCCTGTGTTCAGGACAAAGTAAGCCACAGACTTTAAAATCTTTTCTCGGTTTTCTTTCGGAGAAAGTAAACTAACTTGAACCCGGTAAAGGCTCCAGGGTAGACATTATTCCTTTTGTATTACAATATGATCAGCCTAACACCAGGATTGCAAGTCTCCTAATCTTGTCAGCATAGGCAAACCATCAGTGCAAAACTGATTTTCGTAATAACAAAAAAACATGTTTTCGTAATGGACTCTTAAAATACTTATAACATTTAAACAAATGACAGTCTAGAAAGTGACCATGAACAGTATTTTCGTTTTTTGGTAACATATCGATAACAATCGTTTAGATTGAAGATATAGAATTTTTGACATATGATAAAAAAAATTGCGCAAACGCATTTTATTTTATTTTCCTGGCGGGCTGGTAATTAAATTTACATCGAAAGTTACATTCTTTATACCCGGATGCTTGATGTGCAGTTACTGAAGCATGACACGAGACATTAATTAGACACAGGTGTTGTTCTCATCAACTGAGAAAACTTACATTAGGTAGAAAAGGGTGACTTCGTTAACAAAACTGACTGTTGGATTTTATGTGGAGTTTGTGCGTAGATAAATTAATGAATTTGGCACAATGCTAGTGTATAGATGCTCACCGAAAGTTTACTTGAGTTATTTATCCACGGTGGTTGTTGGAATGGTTGTGTTGACGAAAGGCTTGGGTGAACCTGCCACAACGAGTGGCTGCTACAACTCCCGTATTAAAATGTAAGTACAATTGCGTTGTCTCCGGTTAATTGATAGTTAATGTGAAAGGTTATACTTTCATTCGATAAGGGCTGTAGAAATTTTACCCATTGCTACTCATTTTATCTTGATTGTCAGAAAAATGTATTCGTGTATTCATTTTACTTATAATAAACAATCGTATTCAATTTACCAAGATGGTCTATTAATTAATCGTTGACATTTTACCTTTTAGTCTATGAATTAATCGTACTCACGTAGCCTTATTGACATACGGTTAATCCCATTAATTTTACGTAGATGTGTTATTAATTAAAAGTATTTATTTGCCTTGAATTATTCGTTTTACCTTGATGCTATTTTCTATAAAACTAAACAAGTTTGTTTTATTTTATTGCACTATCGTAGTTCTTTTATTTGGATAATCTATTTATTTATAAGTATTTTTTATTTACTCAACATAGTATATTTATTACTTGTATTTCACAATGTTGGTCAATAAATAAAGCATGTTCACCCTACGGAAAAGGTCTTAAAAACTGTTAAGCTGTTAAATATAACTTAATCATTTCCATTCTATCTAAACGGCCATCTTGTTAATCACATTCGGTTATCTGAATGTTCTTACTTGGTGGTATTCATTCTAACCTAATAGTTTATCACATTCAGTTAACCTTGGTGGTATATTAAACGCATTGCTCTACATTTGTAGATTAAAAGTTAATGGTATTCAGTTTGTTTATAGATTTTGTGAGGATAACAATTTCTTTATTTGCTGATTCTGACTTCGTTTTCAATGTAGTGCAAGTATCATGCCTGAACAATCTCTATGGAAGGACATATATACGTCGTATTGAATAGACGAAGCAGCTGCAATCCATATATTATATTTACACATCTTGAAAATGCCACCTTAACATGTCATTTCTATTAAGATGGTCCATATGTTGATTCTGTTTATTTTACAAACATGTCTTAAATTGAAAGTTATACATTGCTTTTACATTAATTAAGTTTTCCGTCCCGTTGATTCCTCTTCACGAATAACAGACTATAGCACAGATTACCCCTAATCGGTTTGGTTGACCTTTGAATATGAGACTTGTATAGATGATCTTGTTCTTCAAGAATAATATAAACAACTTTATAATTATTTTTGTCGGCAATTTTTTTTATATAAGCTTGTGTCAGTATAACCTCATAAGGAAGTGAAATGCTGTTGTTAAGACTTCGTAACTAATGCGTTCTTAATTTGCTTAAAGCCTACAGCATTTTCTTTATAGATAATCTTTATTTTCAAACTCGATAAACTACATTAGGCATGCGCCTCTTTTCGTGCAGGTCGAGGTGTAAAAC
>JAVFBZ010216913.1:0-12720 GCA_032466195.1 Katharina tunicata
AGAAACTTGTCTCTGAGAATTGATCTAGAATATGAGATAATTTCTCGGCTTTAATTAGTCGATATCCCTGTGCCAGTTCGATTACTCCTGACAAAAAAAAAAAATTATATATATATATACACATACACACTTCCAAGGGATTAAAATAACGAGTCTCGAGTGGATGGCTTTGGCGGCTTAACGCGATTGACCACCCTATAAGGCGGATATTTTTCACTCTTTTCTTTATTTTCAGTGTTAATTTATGTGATTGCAAACAAACACCAGTGAGCAATGTAGATTTAACATTCTCTTATGTACATAAAACAAACCCTTTCAAAAATGTACCTCTAATTATGTATACCCGGAAATCCCCGAGTTCTGAAAATGTACGTGATATAAGCCACGCGCTTACAGTGCACAGTTATCAATAAACTTATATAAAAATTGACATCAGTATAAATAAATCAGAAGTACTTTTAAAAAAAAATATAAAATACAAAAAATAATTTCATAGGAATGACGAATAGGAACTTTTGGAAATACAATTTTCAGTTTCGTAGTGATTTTTTGGGGGAAAACCATAAATATCAAGACGTATGCTAAATTAAGAATAAGTGAGATATAATCTCGCCGCCTAGGCCCCCGGAAGCTCTGAAAATGAGGAAGGCCGTAGAGACGATCTCGGCTTATTTTCAAAATGAAATTTGGTGTGGCATGGTAAGATGACTTGTGCTATACCGCAGAATTTCGGCCAAAAATCTACTAAAAAGAATTAAAACAGGTTTTATATATATTTTACTAGTATGGCCCAAAATAGGCCTAAAAGCTTTGAGAAAATATCAACCTCGAGATTATTATTTAAGTACCGTATTTCACACACCAGTTGGTAAAATCTTTAATGTGGGTATCCCAGTCAATAGGGTCCAGAGGCCGCCTAGGCCCAGGAAGCTCTGGAAATGAGGAAGGCCGGTGAGACGATCTCGGCTTATTTTCATAATGAAATTTTGTCTAGCATTGTAACAAGATGACTAGTCTCGCGTGAACCAGATCTCTAGCGTTCACTTACGATCCGCGAAGAGGGCCTGGTAAAAAGGTGCATTTAAAAAGTTTAAAATAACACCAGTCCCGAAATCACGGAGCTCGTTCTGATAAGTCCTTTTTAAAAATATTTCAAACATTAAATACAGCCCAAAACCTATATGTCTAAGCAAGTAAGTTAACGCTAGAGATCTGGTTCACGCTCGACTACAAGAAGACTTGAATTTAAAGATACTATGCGGCAGAATTTGGGTCAAACCAAAATTGTTTTTTTTTTTTATTTTGCAACAAATGTTTGCATTAGATCAAACACAGGAGGTACAGGTATTTTAATTGCTTGTATAGACGTAGGTGTCTTGCGTAACCAATTTGCGAAACCGATCGGTCTCGTTAACATTTTAGACTGACCGATCAATCGGTTCCGTGAGCAAAATTGTCGTAAACGATTTTTCGGTTAGACCAGTGACAAATTTCGAGGCCTGCAAAAAGCCCGTGCACGGACACCGACACTACTTGAATACACATTTATAAATGAAATTTTTGTGTCGCTTAGAAAGGGGACCGCCAATAATATTTTCGTTTTTTTTTTTTTTTTTTTTTAGGAACCTCCAAAAAGGGCGCGCCAGAAAGGAATGGCGGTCATCTGGGTTAAAAAAAATATATGTTTGTAGTGCTGTACAAGTTACTTCCCTTGGCTTGCACAGGTTTCTCAAACCGTGTAATAAAGCTTCCGTTAATAAGTTCAGCTCATAGTAATTCGTCATTTCGGTACTAGAAAAATAGTCAACAAATTCGTTAGAACTACGAACGGAACAAAAGATTTATTCCAAATGGAGTTTAAAAAGTTTGCTGTTGACCAAATAGTCGTTTCTGGAGTGGAGAAGATTCAAAAAGGAAGTTGTTTAGTAACCACATAAAAAAAAAATTAAAATAAAAAATTGCCGTGTACGAAGCAGTTGATGCGAGACAAGCCGTAGTTTTACAGATCTAAGGAGATTTAATTTGTGTGAAAAGTTTGTCAATGTACAAAAGCACGGGTTCGAGTGCGGATTAATGTTCATTTATGCCGCTAAATCCTTCAAACGAAAAGTTTAATATAAATATTAGAAAACAGAAAGAAAAGCCACAGAATGCAAACTGAATTAAGTTTATTTTTTCTGTTTTACATGCAAGTTACAAAAAAAAAAACAAAAAAAAAACATATTAAACGATCAGCTTGTGTAGTAAATCCCAGATTTGGAAAGGATTGACGAATCGAAGCGGTCTGAAATATAGAATATTAAGTGAAATTATAGGGAAAGCATCAAAAAGAAAAGTAAAAATTGATCAAATCGAGATGGTTTTAAAAAAAAAAAAAAAAAAAAAAAGTTACATGCATTCGGTTGTACGGATGTAGGTAGATACCATTTGACTTCAATCGCAATGTATCAATATGGGATAATTATACAGAGAGGGAAATCCAAATACCCAAAACGATAATTAGGCGGAATACTTACTCGCTATTGAGCGTTTCGCCCTTTCCACGTCAGTTAGGACGGTACAGGAATCCTGAAAGGTATTTGATTAAAAATACGTGATAATTATATATACAGTTGAAATATATATTTCTAGTTTTCGATAAGTGTAGGTTATAAATATTGAACAAAGTTAACAATTTTATGTTATTCAAATTCATGTGGCGTCTTCAACAGGTTGCGGAAGACTGTAGAAGGATTGAGCAGTGGCGGACAGGCCAGGTTGCCCGATGGCAAGTGGGCCCTCGACAAAAGGTGGGCCCCCTTAGACATTACAAAAAATTTGATGTTAAAACGGTTACATGTAGTAACATTAAAATATGCTAGAAGCCTTTCTAATTATACCCCGTCTCAAAATGGAAGACTGCGACATATAAACTTTTATGAATGAAAATGGGAGGACTCTTGTTCTGCTTCTATTCACACAAATGCATAATTAAGCAACTAGAATTAACGTTACTGTTTTTCTTCAAAGATAATTATTTAAGGATATATAAAAATAAAAATTCATCAAAATGACATACAAAAAATCACAAATACATCAATTTTCTTGGTGCGTTTAAATCTAGTTTCAAAAACTTATTTTTAACTTTTTATGACCGGACTTTCGTCTTTTATTTAATTTTAAAGTAATGGGATGAAATCTATTTTTTTTTCAAAATATTTAAAAAATTATTGTGGCGCTAGGCCGCTTTAGTTAAACTCACTAAAAGCGAGACCGATTTACTGATTGGCGTTTAATGCAGTGCTCACGGATATTTCACCCGTTGCTAAAAAAAAAAAAAAAAGTCTTAAATTCTTATTGAAATTAGTCAAATTAACAATGTTTCTCCGTTGTATACATGGAATAAAACGGGTAATTTTAAATTTTATTTTAACATTCCGTATTATAGGTATCTATTCACAGCTAGTAATATGTACAATATCAATGACGTAGATGAAACCACGTACACTGCAATTCCTTAAATATTTGCATTATTTCCCAAAACATAAAATTGTACTTTTCAACTAACATTTTTGAAAAATATTTATTCGTAATAAAATCAAATGAACAGCATTGTAGGTTTGGGTAGGCCCCCTTTTTCTCCCGCCAACCACAACTTTAAGACCTAGTCCGCCACTGGGCTCGAGTCTCTGATAAAAACATTATAACATAAAAGCACTTAGTCATATTTACATCTAAAAAGGATACCAATTATTTTAATTTAGATAAAGGGCGACCTGGCAAACATTACTGTAACCCTTTTTGAAAAAAAAAAAAAAAAAAATGTACCCCGTCGCATGGTCCGTTACATTCAGTAAATCTACAGGAGAATTCCACAGAGTTGTCTCCACCTGAGAGTTTGAAAGCATTGAAGTAAGGACTTAAAACCTTGTTGCCTACTGTTTGAAAACCGGAAGTCTTCGGGAACACTAGTCCATCGCCACAGCTGGAAATATACAAATGAAAAAAAATGACCAATTCTAAAATGCTACTAAGGAGGTATGTACGTTTAACAGTCAGCGCGAAGGTTTGTACACGAGGGTAATTGTGAAGTTGCCATTCTTTGAATAACTCTCATTAGATCGAAGATCTGAACCACTAATTTCCAAAATCCCCCAAAACGGGTATGTTGCGGACTTTTTCAAAATAAATTTAGCCGTCTTTCAACCTTGGACTAGGTAACGTTTAAAAGAAAAAACTGACTTAGGACTTACAACGCCAGTCATCGGGACGATACCTAGCGATCTATACGCAACTGTGCGTACCACGGGGCGATCTGAAGTCTTTAAATTCCGCACAAACGTTAATGTTATTGCCGAATGGTTCCAAAGTCTAGCTACCATGGTAGTTTAAAATATGTAATTAATCACCCAGCCAGCCATTTCTGGTTTAGGGGTCACTTTCAGAAGAGACAAAAAAAAAAAAAAAAAAAAAGCAAAAGCAAAAGTAATCAAGGGGAACATATTGATCATTGTGTTAGTACTGAACATTTAATATCTTACCCAGCTCTAAGGATGTAGTACCGGCTGATCGAGCTCTGGACCGAACAACTAAGAGCTCTGAATGCTGAGGCTACACCTGGAGGGGAAAATGGTTAACATTTTGCAATATTTAATTATGTGGCTATATATACATATCGGCTTGCTATCCCTGTGTCATTACTATAGACCTGAGTTCGAATCCCGGCGGAGGCAAGCAAAATTCTTTCTCTACATTTATACAAAAATATATATACGCCAGCAAGCAAAATTTTCTCACTACATTTATACTATATATTTGTAGTAAGAAAAATTTTGCTTGCCGGCGTATATATATATTTTTTGTATAAATGTAGAGAAAGAATTTTGATTGCCTCTGCCGGGATTCGAACTCGGGTCTCAGGCTAGCAGGGCCAACGCTCTAACCGACTGAGCTACAGAGGCTCACGCTAGAACTTGCGAATTTTTATCCAGGTAAAGGCTGCGAATCTTTCTAAGTAAGCACCGACACAGGGACACCGAAATGGTGTCTTTTTTATGTAGAAAGTACCCATAAATTTGTTTTGTTGTTGAGTTATTCTGATGATCTGGTACTGGCATATATATATTTTTGGGTGTAATATATATATATATATATATACACACACGACAAGCAATTTTCTCTCTACATTTATACAAAATATATATTAACTGCCCTCATCTTCATTTGATAGACTAATGGTATACTCATCGACTAGATACATTTTTCAGGTTATGCTTATTTTAATCCATACCTAATATGTATGGATATATATGTAATATATATATGTGATGCGTGTTAATATTCCCCACATATTTATCTTCACAATTTACATGCAATGCCTTTTCTCGAGATTCGCCTTTAGGTTATCCAGAACTAGATATTAAAGGGTCTATCTAGAAACTTGTCTCTGATAATTGATCTAGAACATGAGATAATTTATCAACTTTAATTAGTCGATATCCCTGTGCCAGTGTGATTACTCTTGACAAAATATATACATAGGATATAGAACTATAGTCAGTGGAAAAAACACTGAACCGACCGTTGACCCAAGTTTTTTAATTACAAGCTAGAAGCAGGATCAACATCTGGCATAATAAAGCAGAAATATTTTTTCTATACGAAAACAGCCGTCTTGTCCTTGGTTTCGCGCACTATTAAGCCATACTAGTTATTTTACAGACGTAAAAGAAAATAGGAATGCTTTACCCGAAGTATCCTCGGCAAGAAGCTGTATTTTCCTGCCAATAGAGATATGGTCGTCGGTTATCTCCCTTCCCATGACATCGATGACTTTCACAGAGAAAGTTGCAGTGGAATTGGCGCCAAGTAGCGTTTGGGCTTCCCATGGGTTCAAAAACCTATTTAAAAAAGTCCATTGGCTGAGGTTCAACTTAAGGAATTAGAGTTGTGAATAAGGATATTTCAATGAACATTAACGAGTTTGGGTATTGCATTTGAGACGAATGTATAAAATAGGTCATGCGCAATAGCCAAGAGATAAATGTTTTTTTTATTAATTTCCAAGTGCCAGGATTTGAAAGTCCCTCATACCAGCCATTACACAATCGGTCTGTGTACCCAGGTGGTAAGTAGTTTAAGAAGGAGAGAACAAAAAAAAACAAAAAAAAAACGCTGATTTACAAAAAAAAGATTAAAACTAAAAGTGAGTGGGACACGTTCCGATCCTTGAAGACTATATTAAATTGGAGAAAGCAGAAGTTAAAATACAAACCAGTCGTTAATGAGTTGGCTTGAGGAGATGGCACGACCATGAGCATCGTATGAGCAGGAAATAGTGTGTATTTTATGCTGTTGTATAATGTGTGTGTTCCTTTCACCCCAGCCTACTTCAACATCAACTGTGTATGTATTACTGCCCTTTTTTTTCTGTAGATAAAACAAAAAGCGCATTAGGATTTAAAAAAAAAAAAAAAAAAAAAAAAAAATACGCGCTTGCAAAAGCGATTAAAAAAAAGTTATTTCGTAAATGGATTCTTTGGAGTTTGTTTCGTGTTTATAAAATGCAGAATAACTTCCGATAAAAAATCATTTGGATTAGCGGACACAATATTTTTTTTTAAATTGTAAGATATGCACAAGTAAAGTTATTGGAGAAAAATGAACATATGGATCGGAGCGTTGGAGAACTTACATAAAATTGACAGAGTTCGCCATTGTAGGACTGGTCAAACGAGGCGCCGAGACTGAAATTCACCTCGTCAGTCTCTACCAAGGATTTGCCACCATTGCGACATTTGGCTAAAGCGAAAGCGGGTACATCCGCCGTTAGATGAAGAGATGCCGAACCGGAGGCTGTTGATGGACACCTGGCGTAAACTGGAAAAGAGATCGAACCGTTACTACGGGATTACTCAGTAAATTAGTGAGAAAAAAAAAATTAGTTAAGTGTCGGTTTATTATTTTTCTTCGTGTATAAAAACGGAGGAAAGTTTTTAATTAGAGAGAACAATCTAAATACTCAAGTAGGAGATCGTTTAACGGATTTAAAATACTGTCCAAAACTGTACGGTTCTTTTCGCAGAGCTTCACAACAAACTTAATCATTTAAGAAAATGCTACACACTTCCGGTGCATGATATACTTACGGTGTACAATTGGATCATCAGCCGATACAAAAGAAATCTACAATTTAAACAAACATTCATTAACGGTTTAATTAAGACTCCCACCCAACCACGAGCGAGAGGTCGCTTTAAGCAGATGCCTGTAATGAAACAAAAATATTAAGGAATTCTGTAAAGAACATATAATAAAAAGCAAGAAAAACTTAACGATTACAAAAGCGTGAAGCGTACAAAAAAGGTCTGCAAGCTTACCAAACATAGCAATACAATGAACTCCATACCCGAAAAGAACCGATGAAAACTAAACGAAAATGAAGGCAGTCCGAAAGTCAAAGAGTAAGGAACAAAACTTTCAAAAAATAATAAGAAAGGTTTGAACTAAAAACTGGTAAAAACGAACAAAGATTCGGACTGCCTTAACGAAACGAACTAAATCGAACGAAACACAAACTCAACATGATTAGTCTGCTACCAACATTGGTTTATATACCCGTAGATACTGCAATGTTTATGCAAAATGCAGGTAAAATATAAGAATCAGTTGGTACTGAATGATAGGTTGAAATCGTTCTTTGTGTAAGCCGACACCAATTTGAAAAAATTTCGACAACAATTTTGTTGAATAGAAAAACAGTATTCATTCTTATACGATGCTGGACTATGGGCGATAAGGATTTATTCAATTGTTTGGTTTGTTTGTTTGTTTGTTTGATTTACTCTACTAATACTCGGAGTTTATTGTCTTTCTTTTCTTGTGGAATCGATTCGAGACACTCATCTTCTTAACATTATAGCAGGTATTTGGCCAGGAGACTCATGTGCCCTGGTGCTCTCCGAGTTAATGGGCATCAGGAAGCCGACTTGTTGTGGTGTTTGGTTTTTGACCTGTACATGGCTTGCGTGTTGCCATTGTTTATTGTTTATTTTCCGATGTTGGATCAATAGGACTATGTCCCAATTACAGATCATTGGCCAGCTATAATGTGGGAGAAAAACTTGGTAAAGCCCAGAAAACCCACGACCTTCCGCTGGTAGCTGTCAGACCAACCCACATACAGTCCGAGCGAGTGCTTGAACTCAGATGTGAGGGGGATCTATGGATCACAAACGTACTCACTAAAAGTGTACGCTCCAGACAGCTCAGCGACACGAACACCATTGTCGTTTAGAGTGGTTTCGCTTAGCCCATTTTAGACTGGCACACTGTCAAATGAGTGAAGTTAATAAAGTTAACTACGGCGTAAAACCCAAATCAAACAAACGAACAAACCGTAAGAAATATTATATTCCTCCAGTGTTAATTATGACAACATAAATGTAAGTTCACAACAAGCTCACATAAGCCAGACGACCAATACTGACTCGGACTACGTTTGTTGATAACCCTTTGAGCATATATTTATCCAGTACTCTAACTATTAATATAATAATTCAAACTCCGAATACTGAAGTTATCAAGTTGAAATTTGCATTAAGAATACTCTATGTGGTCTCTTTATATATTTAGACTAGTCTATGTAGTCATCTTCATATATTTAGACTAGTCTATGTAGTCATCTTCACATATTAAGACTAGGCTATGTAGTCATCTTCATGCATTTAAACTAGGCTATGTAGTCATCTTCATATATTTAGACTACTCTATGTAGTCATCTTCATATATTAAAACTAGTCTATGTAGTCATCTTCACATATTAAGACTAGGCTATGTAGTCATCTTCATACATTTAAACTAGGCTATGTAGTCATCTTCATATATTTAGACTACTCTATGTAGTCATCTTCATATATTAAAACTAGTCTATGTAGTCATCTTCACATATTAAGACTAGGCTATGTAGTCATCTTCATACATTTAAACTAGGCTATGTAGTCATCTTCATACATTTCTATTAGTCAATGTAGTCATCTTCATATATTTCGATTAGTCTATGTAGTCATTTTCATACATTTAGACTAGTCTATTTTGTCATCTTCATACATTTAGACTAGCCTATGCTTGTTTGATTGGTGTTTAACGTCGAACTCACAGGTATTTCATTTATATGACGACGGCTCCTCCACTTCTTAATCTGCTCTACTCAATACGGCGGAAAACCGGGAGGAAACCTCGTAAAAACCGCCCCTGCGATTGCCGAAGTCACCTCGTGTGACTCCCTCATATACCTCAGGTCCACTGGGAGACTTAAACCCGTGCGGTACATCGAAGGAGGATCTGCAGTCAGACGCGCTAACCGCTGAGCCACGGCGCGGGCCCGACTAGCCTATGTAGTCATCTTCATATATTTCGATAAGTCTATGTAGTCATCTTCATACATACTAGTCTATTAAGTCATCTTCATACATTTAGACTAGCCTATGTAGTCATCTTCAAATATTTCGATTAGTCTATTTTGTCATCTTCATATAATTCGATTAGTCTATGTAGTCATCTTCATACATTTAGACTAGTCTATTCAGTCATCTTCATACATTTGGACTAGTCTATGTAGTCATCGTCATATATTTAGACTAGAAGATATACTCCAGACTCTTCTGAATATAACTACATAAACTAGTCTAAATAAAAGTAGATATATGTATCTAAATATATAAGTTATTCTTTTTAGCTGATCTGTGGCTGTAATTCACTCTAACTATTAAAGAGGTAGGCCTATATGGCGGAATTTCAATCTATGAACCAAACTGCAAAGTATAGGCTAATGATCAACAGAAAAACAGTAAAACGTGAATAGGTAAGCACTGAGTGTCTGCTATTATCGCCATTGCTTGTGCCATTAATGACGAAATTAAAGAAATTCGATTGTAGAATATTCGCTTAAATATCACACACGGTCAATCTGTAATCCGATATATAGGCCTAATGTGTACCTGCACTCTACATTTCTACTAACCACCAAATGGTATTCCATTTTCTGCTTTGATTTGAATTGTGTCGCCTGCTTCGGGCTCAGTACGGAAACAAAATTCGTGATTTGTGTCTATGAAGGACTCGGATAACAGCTGACCAGGTTTGATAATTTAATTAACGGCATATAGCTAACGTTTCAAAGCTTTTTAATTCGTCCTCGGCCTATATTCAACTTCTCTTAAACCTCACCAAATGGCCATATTGTCCTTCTTGTTAAAGGAGAAGAAAACAAAAGTCATACTCAAATTATAGACCATAACAAGGTGTTAATAAGACTTTTTTTTGTAGATTTCGTCGTTTTCTACTGAAAGACACTTGAATTGAAATACCAAGGTCAAATGTATGGGGGACTTTTTACGCTACATTTCTTGAAGTGATCATTTCACCAGAGTAACTGTATATTATGGTGTTGGGTATTGTATTTAGATTTATTCAGTACATTTGCACGGTTTCTCGTTCGCTGGGGTAGAATTTTGATTAATTTTTGGTTATTATTATCTAACAAAAAAAAACAACTAAAAAAGCATGGCATAGAAAGTCCACCATACATATTAGCTTGGTATTTCAGTTCAAGTGTCTTTGAGTGGAAAAGGACAAATTCTACAAAACATGTAATGGCAGTTTTATTAACACCCTGGTATGGTCTATACTGTGAACATGATTTTTTTTTTTTTTTGTTTAGTTCCGCTTTAAGAAACTGGTCAAGAACCGTAGTGGTACAATCATTATCGTTGGCCAAATGATCCTGGGCCGCGACTATACACGTGCAAGAAACACGTGGTCAAGAAAATAAGCTTTACTCAACTGTCAGCTTTTGTTGAGAAAATTTCATTGCCGTCACTATTCTGTCACCTTTGTTATCGAAATAATAGTAAAGTAAAGTTTATTCGGACCGTAAGCACACTGCTCATACGTGTGTGTACGTACAGTGTTTTTCACACGTTTAAGTAATGGTGTCGAGTTTGCGAGGAAAAGTTTGCGTATAAAACAAAATTCCCACACTAACTAGATTAATTTGATCATGACGGATTGTTTTAATAATTCATCCGCTGTGAACGTGAGATAACATCCTATTTTAGTATATTTAAGCATATTTGTCTCACACTATGAATAAAATGCCTATACGGTATAGAGTCAGGATTTCGGAATTCAGATTTCGAAATCCTACTTTTCTCTATATTTTATCCACATTTTGTCAATACAAAATTAATAACCTTTGTACAAAATACTGCCAAAAAAACAAACAACAACAACAAAAGCACATATTGTTGTCTTTGTGATTTATCGTGTTCACATATTATATCCTTAAAAGTTTTTCTTTCGGCGACCGCGACGTTAAACCCTTATCAAAAAAATAAGTATCTTTATTTTATTCCATTGTTAATCCAATTATAAGAATACTTTTCCTCCTTTAATCCCCAGACGTATGGTAGGATTTTTTCCCGACACCAGCTTAAAATGGAAAACACATCCCTGTCATTTTCTTCAATTATCCGATAGGGTCAGTTGAGGGATCTGACAATCAAGCAAAACAATTTCTTGTATAATTCACCTATATACAACAAGACCTTAAAGACTGTTCTATATTTAATGGACCGAAGTTTTAAGTGGATACATTGTTGATGGGTGGATTAGTTTAATGCTATTTGATTGAGAGTGTGGGAAAGCTTAGACACGCTATTCCAGAGACGGTAAATAGACTGAATTGTCTTTGATTTGTTCCTTAAACGATAGCAGTTATCCCTTGACTCAGCAATAAGCCTTTACTTAGATTTAACGCCAGATGATTTAGATCCTTCTCGTGTTTTTAATATGGTGGATTAAAATATATGGTTACTCAAACAATGATATTATCAGAGCACAAGAACATGCTTTTAATTAATACATTTGAACTCACCGAAACAAATTATGCTTATTTTTAGTACGGTTAATACATACAGATCGCGGACACAATATAGGCCTACATAAAAAAATCACATTATAGATGACCATTTAATTAATTGCGTTATGCCGGTCAATGTGCTCCTTTCTACGTTCGTAAAAATACTTTACAAAGTTAATTAATTCTAATTATACCCTGTACAGCTTTACCTGAAAATGTTAATTATATTCTACAAATTTGTTAATTTTGCCCAAAATATGATTAAGTGAAATTTTATGTCTGTAATTTCTGTATATTTATTATCTTAATTATTTCCGATTCGTTCACCATAACCTATATAGAGGTTAACCAAAGAGAGACGGTGTGTTAAGATGAAAATCACTCAAGTCTGGTTATTTAACAAACTCACGGGCCAGAGGCGAGTGATTTTTTTAAAATTAAATGACGAGAGTGGTATTCGTAACAAACGGGCTCGAGTTGGTTAATCTTTTTCTCGTACTACACATTTTTAGCACTTTTGAGGTGATTTTCGTGTAGAAATCTTTACATTTTGAACTGATTTGTCTGGAAACACATTGTTGTTCACGTGCACCTGGTAACACATGTTATTTGTTTATAGGCAATTGAAAAAAAAAAACCAAAACGGGTTGCTGAAACGGGGTAACTTTTATTTTATTCAATGTTAATCTTTATGTTAATTTATATGTATTATATATATAAATATATATTTACCATTCGTTTTATACCTCGACCTGCACGAAAAGAGGCGCATGCCTAATGTAGTTTATCGAGTTTGAAAATAAAGATTATCTATCTATCTA
>JAVFBZ010216924.1:234-12719 GCA_032466195.1 Katharina tunicata
AATACACCACACTAACAGCCGATTGACAAAGGCGTTCAATACACCACACTAACAACCGATTGGCAAAGGCGTTCAATACACCAAACTAACAGCCGATTGGCAAAGGCGTTCAATGCACCACACTAACAGCCGATTGACAACGGCGTTCAATACACCACACTAACAGCCGATTGACAAAGGCGTTCAATACACCACACTAACAACCGATTGGCAAAGGCGTTCAATGCACCACACTAACAGCCGATTGACAAAGGCGTTCCATACACCACACTAACAGCCGATTGAGTCCCTTCTCCACACTGTTAAATCCTCTTCCAGGTTTAATCTGACCTACTTCAAGACTAAAGGAGATTGTCAGAATATTCAAACTTATGCGGAAGTGTTACTGGTAGAAGGAAAGTAACATGGGATAATCGGGCAGTGTGAATGCAGCTTTGTGATAGGAAATTACACTATGCAATCTTTCAATTTAGTTTCTTATTTATTTATTTGATTGGGTTTAACGCCTCCTAATACTCAAGAGTATTTTACCGGTATAAAATGGAAAAATGTGAAATAACCGCGTTAAAAGCATGCACTCAGCGATCTCCACAATCACTGGGAAACTTCGCTTTTAAACCTTATGTCGAGAGGGCGACTATTGCTCTAAAAACTTCATTTTTAAATAAAATATATTTTACAAATCCTTTACTGGATTTACAAATCCTGTGCACCTGGAATTAAATTATTATTCCTATCCGATAAATTATATTTGTCTGTGGCTTATTGACAGACTTGATTTCAATCTTTCTCATCACATAATCACTGTTCTTATCTTCGTAAGTTTATTAACTGTTTTATTTGATTGATTATGTCAGTTTGCTGGCACTTGTTATATAGGCCAACTGGCAAAACACATCTGAAGGATAGGAGATGTTATAGATTACTATATATGCCTACAAAACGCCGCTGCTTTGGGCGGGAACTATTTTGCCCTGGTGCCCTGTGGGCTAAGGGGTATCAGGGAGCCCGCTTGTTTGTGGTTTGTGTTCCTGGGCCGGTTTCACAAAGCCTTCGCAAATTTACACACACTCAGTTACTATGACGCCCAGTGTTGGAGGTATTGTGTCATCACGACAACTGAGAGTTCGAAACGTCGCAAAGGCTTTGTGAAACTGACCCCACAGTTGTATCCTGTTATTGTACTGTCACAAATGATGTTAACCTTGTCGTTCAGCGCCGTTTCATATTAGAGAAATGACAAACCCCAATGAATCAAGCAAAATGCAGAAAATCAGACGGATTCTGTCATCATTAAGAACACTACATTATTTGACTAATATGCCTACTATAGTAAAAAAAGGTTCAAATTTGTCAGTACTTCTTATGTAGTAATGTTCTGTTATTTTAGATTACGCGGTTGAAAAACGAAGCTGTAATGGCCTAATATAATATTGAGAGTAAAAGCAGGGAACTCTCTATGACTAACTTTCCTTTGAACCTTACTTTGAAGTCTTGGCGTTTTGAAACTGTGTAAATGGTGATTTGTTCATGGAGTTTAGATTTTGTTTAGTTTGTTTATGATTTCGTTTCTGTATGGGTATCTTTCTGTAGGTTAAATAAGCTATATATATTGTTTAAGCGGCACGTAGAAGCTGGGTACACAACATAAAACATGACGACTAAGATGTATTTGCAACCCAATATATACCCCAAAGTTGAAAATCTATCTTAGTCGTCACGTGTTTGTTAAACAAGCTATAGTTCAACATCTGTGCTGATGAGACCGAGACAGTGAATCCGATAAATCTGCCTGGACAAGCGCCTGTCGACTTAGGTTGTTACATAGAGTCGCCATCTACCAATGATATCAATTTAAAAAAGAAATAAACGAGGTCCTCGTTCGTGGTTTTATCCGAAATTATTTCTACCTTTTCTACTGTATTTCATGTAAATGTACATACAATCATGAATCATGAAGTCTAGCGTATATTTATGTGCCTAAATATGACTTTCTAATATGTCAAAATGATTTTATCATCCACACTCCGGACACTACTTTTAGTCGTATTTTCTCTGTACCCCACATTCGCTCAAGTTTCATTTCGTATTTACTGTCCATCTCGATCAACATATCGACTTGGCCAAAACATAAGTCACATCTCAATTAATTATCAAAACGAGGTTAATTCTCGTATTGAGAAGCTGGGTTAAATCCGTCCGCTGACGTGAAGAATATGATCAATACACGCCTAGCTCTCAACAATTTTCATGCCGACAAATTTCATGAGCAATGAGCCTATATCTCGTCAGTATTAACCCGTTTTATTCACAAAGAAAGCTAGGTGTTATCGGTTAAACCCAACGTAGGAAATAATCCAGCAGTTTTAACGTTTTACAAGTTATAATATAAATCTGATTAAACAGCGGCTAAGACGTCGTGTGCCATCATACATGACAATTGTATAGCTGACAGTTCCTTCGTCGCGTTGAGAAATCTGATTCAGATGACCGTCTCTCTCTTCGTCAAGCTGCAGGCTCGAGTGGATATCAAACCAAATCTACTTCAGCTGACAGTGATGCCGCTTACTTCTACATTAAACCGATCAGCTTTAAGCGTTTTAAGTTAAACAAGTAGTATAGAAGTGTCATGTTATTCGTTTTGTGTCCATATGTCGTTTGAACTGTACAGACATAACACAAGGGGGCATGGGACCGACCCAAAGAAACATTTTCATCGCGCCAACTTAATAGTCTTGTCTATTTAAAACTAACTACCTCTCCAAGGTATACAGGAACAAACTTACAGTATCTCTTCTCTCCGTCATTATAGTATCTTTATTTAGATGAAAACTGACAACATACCTCGACAAGATTTTTAAGATCTAAGTTGTGATGTTAATATATATTAGTGTTACATGTGTGCCTGTTTCTGTTCTGTTTGTGTGGTTTCTTATAACACATAGCATGTCGATATCGCTATATATGAGCTAGAAAACGAATTATACAAGCACCCTGTAGCCTTATTGCGTCAACATATTTGGTCTATTGGTGACTAAATCAACAGAAATCCAGTACAACACTCGAAACCAAACACGCTTCACTAAGGTGTCTTAATGAACAAGCTGGACTTAAACCTGGCCTAAAGCTGGTCTTAACCCGCATCAATTGGTACCCGGACAATAGCTACAAATTAATCCCACATAGACTGAGCCTGGTGAAAAGAGAGATGTTCAGGTGAATGGGTTCCTAGAAACAGCCAGATGATCGCATGACGGTTCAGAGCACTGCAATTCTGCTGGATAAGTTGGATGGCTTGAAGCTAGGTTTTTAGCCTCTTGTTTTGTTGTGTTTGCTTTTATCGTATCTTTTTTTCCAAGTTGTAAAAGATAAAAACACTCTTCCGTCTTAAGCTTCGTTCATTCTATTTGTAAATTGTTTGGATTGCCTTTGGGGGTGTAAACAGAAAGCACGTTACTACAATTCACTCCCCATCTAGCACAAAAAACATGACCAACAGCTCAACCCACTTAGCGTTCGCTCTCATAACAGGGGGGGAAATTAAGACAAATCATCGTCCAACCATAAGTAAGGAATTAGACACACACACGCTTGTCTTAAACAAGTTTATTCGACAAAATCGGAGCAAAATAGACAAATATTCGACAAAACATAGTGTAAGCCGATGAGCGACATGTCCTTTACAAGCGTTGGAATCACCTTTTGTTTTTGTAAACATATTTTATTTGAAAATTGCCTGAATGTTTTTAATAGGCCTTTTTATTTCCGCTCTTGCTAAAGACTCGCAAATAAATTATTAAATATAAGCGAATTGTAATGTTTTAAAACCTGATAAAGGGCAGAGGTGGTTATCTGCATGCCTTATAGATTCCGAGCACCCTCGCCATTCCTATAGGAGTATCGATCCACTTCAGTGGAATTCTGTGCCTCACGACTATCAAATTGTCCAAACGTGAGTTTTGTGTGCCAAGTCTTCTTAACTAGGTGTATTAACAATACAATAATAGTATAACTCGAACGAACGAATTAAGAATATTTATAAATCGCCGAAAAAAAATAGTTCGTTCTTCGAAGTTATGCTTCTATTGTTGTACACTGCAATACTTATCAATGGAAACTATGGATTCTGTATTAAATAATAAAACTAATACGGAAAAGAAACAAGGAACAAGACCATGCCATTATATATTTTTATAAAAAGTAATTACACTGGCACAGGGATATCGACTAATTAAAGCCATTATATATGTACGATGCAATCTACTGTAAATACGCTCTCATAACTTTTAGCAGAACAAAAATGACATTTTGTGACGTGAATTATCGTCATCAATCAACCCGGATGTTATACATTGCGGTTCTATAATAACGGAAAATGTCGGAGACTTGGATTGGGCTTGAGTTGTGTTCTGTGTTCTGTGTTCTTGCGCTAACTGGACAGAGACAGGCACAATATATCTGACTGTACGACCGCTATAGCTTCTATATACCATTAATCACTGTCTATATTCGATACCAGGCCACATTTATACAGCCAGTTATTAACGCGGGGCAGCTGGGAAGAAATCTAATATGATTGAAACAAAAGTTTCTGAGGAAAATTGCAATTTGACAAATTTCAGATTAGACGTTTCTGGAAAGATATAGAGAGGACCAAGGTATCGGGCAACGTACACTGTGGTGGCTGCCAGTGAAGTAAGGTGAAATAGGCCGTAAGGCACTCTAAACACTATACCTCCACTCGCAGCATACCGACCCCTCGCTCTATGCACTCTCACATGTACTAACATTAGATCTCATAGTGAGTTAATGCCATATGGACAATACTGCCAATTCATTTGTATTATCCAATACAGTAAAGCACAAAGTCTCACGTGACCAATAATTATGTATATATAATATGTGAACATTAAACAAATATTCAACCCAATTAATTGTGCCATGTTTTTATTGTCAACACGGGATTGCCACCATCCAAAATAGAATTGTAATGTGGCTTCTATAAATAGTAATACGCCAATAAGCAAACTTATATCGTTAATTAAATCTAGCTTATGTTGATGGGCGTCAGAAATGGTATTAGGTCTTTGGTGCAGATGCTCTAAAAACACAAGTTATAAAGTTCAAATGAATGCCACCCTCTCGCTAAGGGCAGTATGTTTCCAGATTATATCCATGCTGTCACTGGAGGAACAGTATCTTTCCAACAGCAATAACACTTAAGTGACTTCACATTTTGGTTGTGAGTCGCCGTCTTCTGTTGGAATACACCGCCGTCATAAAAGTGAAATACCCTTGAACACGGCGTTAAACACCAATCAATTAATCAAATGAATGCCAGAGCTGAACTGATCGTTGTTTTGGGTTAATTTATAGATTTCCTCCATAGAGTGTCGGTATTAAGTGGGTCACTTCTGAAGGTGAACACATTAATTCTGTAAATCGCAACAATGATTTTGACTGTTTGATATTCTTATATCTCAATGTGTTGGTATTTATTTACTGCATCGCTACCTATATTTACAAACGCGTCTCGTTCTAGGTCACGCTGGAGGAAAGCTGTCTTTCCGACAAAGGCAAATCATCGAGTAACCTATGTTGGTCCATTGTCATTGTAATTTAGTGGGATACTCCGCCGTCAGACAAGTCAAAAACCCTGGAACATGGCGCAAAACACGAATCAATCAATCAGTCAATCAATCAGTAAAATGTAGTTGAATTCGACCTTGTGCGAATGTCAGTCGAAGTTCTCATTAGCCTCATTACGGTACTGAGCCGGCTTCAGGCCAGTGCTCGTCCATCCCGCTGTGACGGAAAGACTCACTATACACGTGTATCATCATCAACCCTTTTCAGTTCTCAAAACCGAATTCACCTTCTTTAGTCCGGAATTAATCCTCGCCAATTCACGCCAGTGTCCAGGCACGATCTCCAATAACTCGGCAGTGTGCCCCGGGGAATTCGGATTGTAATAAACTGCATTGACACCGTCTGTGAGAAATAACAGGCCAGCCGTAGTTGACACGACCCCGGGGATCTCCTTGACGCGGTCTGTCATAGAGAGGAACATTATCAACATGACTGGTATTTAATCACCCAGACTGCGTGGACGGTGATTCTGTTTATCTGACCACGGTTAGTGGTGAGGGTGGGATCTAACACACTGCATTGATATAGACAGATTTCATTTGGTCTCCTATAGCGGACTGGAGTAAATAATTATAAAATATGTCTAAAGATTAAACAAAGAGTGATGAAAGGAAATTTTGTCTCCAATTTAAAAACATTAACAGGCTTTAAATCAACAATATAAATAGCTGTTTGCGTGACTATTAAATGTTTGCCAATTAGCCACTTTGTAAGAAAGTGTTTTTTTGTCAGCTGACCGAAAATGATAAAAAGAAAATAAGCTTCAAGCTAAGAAGTGTGTTTTTGTTTTGCAATTCTCTCACATACCTCAGTGAACTACAATATCAATGAGGTCGTTCATACTGAAAGCGAAGGCGAAAGATCGTCAACATTTTGTTCGCGCGGAAAACCGGAACGATCGCCACCAGAGCAACTTTTGGGGAAAAGTTCGCGCGAACAAATTTCATCAGCCAATCAGTGGGCGTGTTCAGAGAGCATGTTCTGTGCGACCTCTGATCCAGTTTACCCTTTCACACGGCCTCGTCATGACAGAAGATAAGACAGAACAGCCAATTTTAGAAATATAGAAAAAGCCAAAGGTTTATGGCAAAAGTCGTCGGGACTTCAAAGACATTAAAAAAAAAAAACAAATATGGAGAGATATAGAAAAATCTGTTGAATTGTGATGATATTCACCATATATAGGACGTCTCTGGAAGACTTCGTGTACTGATATACGCCTGTGTTGTTTTCTTTTTCTTCTTTTATTTAAGAAGTATATATATTGCTAACGCGTCGTTCTCGCTGACTGATGATGTATAGCCCGTCATGATCAGAACTTCAATGTATGTGTTTCGTGTTTTATATAGCATACATTTGCCCAATCGAGGGCGTAATAAAGACAATTTCTGTTTGAATTTGTCAGAAGGAATATGACTACTGCGACTTTCCGCGCGAATCGCCGCTTCCAGTATGAACAATAATTCGCACAGAAAGTGGCGCGGACAGTCGCAGTGGTCGTGTTCGCGTTCGTGTTCAGTATAAACAGGCCTTTAGTGATGGTCAATTACCAGTAAGATATAAGAAACCCGGCTGGAAAAATGGTACTGCCGACCAAGAGCATGCAGTTTATTGCCTTTTGTTTCGCTAATGGGTAAATGACGACATCAATCATTCATCATTGGAGACAATGTGAAGATTTGGGAAGGAAGAAAATCACAGAAATTGAGCTATAAAACACTTGCCTTTGATCGATGCCAGATTAACGTGTATCTGAACCATTGTAGTTTGGCACTAAGGCGCTCGTTTAGGACACGGCTTAACCCTTATCACTTACAATCATACTAATACAGGGTGATGGATTGGAATAATGGTTGTGTTGAGCAGGGCACATTAACACATTATCTAGGCGCTATATATCTGGTATATACTAGTTAATGACATTAAAAGGCCTTAGACGACAGTACGAACTATGCTAAGTATTTACCATTAGAATAACGGCACTGATTGAAGCATTCATCACTAACACGCATACCAGGAATTCTACGGGGAACAATATGCATACTCGTTAAACTAATTACATTTAACAGTACGCAAGACAGTAGATAGAAAATCAGATAAACTTTTTCAAATCACGGCCTGATGCCTGATGCCAGCAGACTAGAACTAAAATATGGGTCAAGCCAATCCGTGGAGACATTCATGAATCCACAGTCAGCAATCACCGCCATTAATCAAACTGGCCTACTGAGTTTTAATATTACTTTGATAATCTTCCAGCTGCCTCCAAGCTAGGGTTTCATGTCAAAAGATATCAGAGACATAACGGCACGATTAAGCGCATCAAGCCCCCTCTGTGCTGATAATTCCATGTCAGGCTAAAATGATAACAATTCCCCCCCCACGCTATACACGTATGTCCTATAGTTTGTATAAGACCACAGTTATATGACACTGCGCATGTCCAATCATTGTTAATAAAATAAAGCTGTCTCTTAGGTTAAATAAGAATTTTGTTATCTCATTTGTTAGCCTATCGTGCCCTGAAAAGTCGACAGAAATTAAAATAAAATTACGTACAAATTATTAGTTTTAAATCCACTGCCAGAACACCTCTACATAAAAACAGTAAAACTTATCTAAACCGACACACGAGTACACTGATAACTTGTCCAAACTGACATGGTTGGTTTGCTCTTCACGTTTTCCTCTAAAACTGTGTAAGCTGACCTATATTTTGTAAACCGACAACTTCACTCCGTTCCGTGTCGTCTTAAGCAAGTTTCTGTACATATATTGTTTTGAGGTTGGCTCCATATTCTCATGAACGAAGTGCAGTATATATTCTCATGAACGAAGTGCAGTATATATTCTCATGAACGAAGTGCAGTATATATTCTCATGAACGAAGTGCGGTATGACCGAGCAGATGGTAATTTATAAATACAAGTAAGGTTTTCAGTTATTGGATTCTCGCAGCCCAGGACAATATATGAAGGGAAGAAGATTGTCAGTTTTAGTCAACACTTCCTAGGGTAACAAGAGTCTCGTACACGGGCAGATCAGACCAATGTTTTCCCCCTGTCAATTGAACTGTATTGAAACATTCCTCAATAAATTATAAGCATAATACCTGGTACTGTTGCTTAACTTGTGTGTCAAACTTATAGAACTACACGTAGCAGGTGATAAACATCAGTCTGCAGCTTAGCTATAATTCTGACTAAGCATTTTAGTCAGCTTAAATGATTGAGAACGTTTTAGTGATGGAAACAAAGGGATATGTTTAGTGTCGATTTCTTTTCTTTGTGTTATGATTTTTTTATTTGAATGTCCAGACAAAACCAAGGGAGCTGACTGGTAGTGATTTATTTGTGCAAATAGCAGAATTAGCTCCCTTGATTTCTGGGTAATTGGCTGTTATTTCCACTCAGCTATATGTTGAGACGCAACGTGGCCGCCCTTTTTGATGTTTAAACGATATATTCGTCACTAGCATGCTTCACTAAGAATACAGTCTTAGTGAAGCATGCCAGTGACGAATATATCGTTTAATATATCACACTTTGATATGCTTAACATCAGGAATTTAAAAAAAAATTAGAAATAGTGCCGACCAAACCAAAAATTGTTAATGCGGCTTAAATTTCGAAAATCGCTTGGTATGTTTTTACCCTACAGTTAAACGTATAATTTGTGAAGATTGTGTTTTAAAAACAATCGGCGTAAGCTATAGATTAAGGGTTCAAAGTTTGTAATTTGTGTCTCAAGTTGCTTCTATCAAGGGTGACAACTCTTACAGGAATGTCCAGAGCATATGTGTCGCTTGGCTGCAAGTAAACCTGTAACAAGTTAGTTGCACGATGACGATCTCGTTTAATTAAGTAAATAACAATAATTGTTCCTATGGGTGGTGGTGGTGGGGGTTTTGACTTGGCGGAAACCCCGCGCTCTTTCCAGTCTCATCGAAAAGAAATATTCGTAGCCTTTACCTGGATAAAAATTCGCTAGTTCTGCCGTGAGCCTCTGTAGCTCAGTCGGTTAGAGCGTTGGCCCTGCTAGCCAGAGACCCGAGTTGGAATCCCTGCGGAGGCAAGCAAAATTTTCTTTCTCTACATTTATACAAAAATATATAGAGGGTACAGTAAAGGACCCACCAGTTCAACTATCGACTGACTGAGCCACGAGCCCGGATCAACACAAACTGATAGACGTGCTGTGTTAGATGCAACGGCTTATTTGTTTGTTTCCGGCTTAATAATTGAGGGTTTGGTTGATGGTAGTCCGAGGAGCTCAGACCATAGTTTTTTAATTATTTTCTGTTGGGCAAAATAGCTCAGACGCTAGTTTTTTTTTAAATTTATTTTATGTTGGGCAAAAACTAACGTCTGAGTTCTTCTACTCATTGGTCTTGTTGTATGTTTTACCTGCATGCTTTAGGCATGTTTATTTTTAAATGGTTATTCCTGAATATAAATCTTGTACAATCTAACTCATTACCAACATACATGTATATATTTGTTGAAATATATACATGGCGTGACACACTTATGCCTAATGGCTGATTATATACTTGACGTTGTTCCACCCGAAGATCTATTTTCCCTCTTATACCCTTCCATGAATTTCCAGAAATTCAATCATTGAATACTTGCACCCCGACGTATACAGTCCCACTGTTTGACCTCGAGCAGATTGAAAGAATGAACTTTAATCCCGTTCAATTAAACGACATTGACAGTTCCAAAACTTACACTGACGACAATGAACACGAAGTACGTCATTGGAATAACATTGACTCTAACCAATCAAAGTATTATACAGAGGACAGTTTTAACGATAAGCTCACATCTCTCTCTTTAAATGACAATCATTTATCTGCTGTTCATTTAAATGTACGTAGTTTAGGGAAACATTTTAACGAGCTTGCATCTTATTTACACAATTGAAAACAATCATTTACCATTCTTGGTTTTACGGAAAGTTGGTTAAACCCATCAACATAATCTATGTATTCAATTCCAGGCTATTCTAAATTTCCACTCTCTAGAAACAACAGAAAGGGTGGTGGGGCTGTGCTATATATGCAAAACTCTTTAACCTGTGAACATACGAGAAGATCTGTCGTATAATGAGCCAGATGGGGACTATGAATCTCTTTTTGTTGATGCAGTAATTGATAGCATTCATTACTTCATTGGCATTATATATCGACCACCAGACACAATATTACCAGCTTTAATGAGAAGCTTTCAGTTATATAAGACAAAATACCAACTACTTAACATTGCATCCTGATGGGTGACTTTACTGTTGACCTTTTTAAGACGGACTCTCACCTCCCATCTCATGAATTTCTTCCCACAAATAACTAAACCTACACGCATCCGTAGTCGTTCGGCTACCCTGATAGATAATATTTTCATAAATTTTCACGAACAAAACATATTATCTGGCGTCTTACTTATTGATATATCTGATTATTATCCAATTTTTCACTTTTTCAATCACAATTACCAAAAAGAGAAAGCAAACAAATACAATTTAGGAAACTAACTTCAAATCAAAAGCAAAAATTTATCAATTTGATTTCAAATACAGATTGGGAGAAATAACTTCACTTCGGGATGCCTCTGACTCACTTGATCTCTCTATGGACAAAATGCAGTAGATTTATGATGAATGCTTTCCAATAACTAATATTGTAGCTAGCCCCAAAAAAGATACGCAAACCATGGATAACACATGCAATTCCAACGTCCATTGAGGAAAAAAATAAACTCTATCGACTTCAACTTAAGTATCCATTTTTACATAATCGTACTAAATATAGATCATATAGAAACAAACTAAATAACTTCATAAGACATTCAAGAAAATTATATTTTGAAACGAAATTTAACGAACCAAATCACAATATTAAAGGTACATGCAAGGTTTTAAATCAATTGATGGGAAGGGATGGCTCAGTTAACTTACCTAGTACGTTTGATAGGGGGTGGGGGGACTTACTCTCAGACAAACAATCAATTGCTGAATCATTTAATAATTATTTTAGCTCCATTGCATCTTCTCTCGACTCATCAATGCCACCCAGTGACATCCCCTTTGCCAGTTTCCTAGGTGAGCGTTACTCTACTGAATTCAAATTGTCTCACGTAGCCCCTGGCATGATTGAGTCAGTTATCCATGGTTTGAAATCTTCTGCACCGGGCGTTAACGGGATCTGTATGTCTATAATAAAATCTGTTTCAAAATACATATCCCGTCCACTAGCCCATGTTTTGAACAAGTCATTCTTATCTGGTGTATTTCCACAATCTATGAAAATGGCTAGGATCCCCCCAATTTTTAAATCGGGTGAACCAGGGAAATTCGAAAACTATAGGCCTATTTCTATATTGCCTGGTATAGGTAAAATTATTGAAAAGACTGCAGCTAACATGATAAATGAATACTTAGAAAGTGCCCATATTTTGAATCCCTCCCAGTATATGGTTTGCTGATGACACCAGCGTGATATCCAGTGGCCGCAGTCAATCTGACGCTTATGACGTTATGACACAAGAACTGCACAATGTCCATCAATGGCTCGTCGCTAATACGCTTTCCTTAAATATTGCTAAAACTAAATTCTTGGTCTCTACACTGATGTCATCAACGCCTCATTTAATATTGAATACAACTGAGATAGGCTCAGTCAAGGAATATAAGTTTCTCGGTGTTGTGTTCAGTGATAAACTATCCTGGGCTTCGCATTTAACATACATATGTAAAAATATATCCAGAAACCTGGGAATCATCAGTCGTATCAAAAACGCAGTGAACAAGAAATCTTTACTGGTGTTATACTACTC